>VYZV01007526.1:34435-65658 GCA_013401275.1 Pandion haliaetus | reverse complement strand
CTATTGGGCATGATGGAGGACCACTCAAATGTGATTTTTTTTTTAATTGCGTGAATATGACTGAACAACATTAAGCATTCAGTGTATAATGGTCTGAGAAAATAAGTGGGCCTTTCTTTATGACTTGCAGAGTCAACAAGTAGGCTCTGTCAGGCCAGTGAGAAGAAGTGAGTGACAGATCTAAGAAGCTTTTCGGAAGAACACATTGATATTTGAATCTGCAGTTTCCATGCTTTAGCTGATGTCAGCTGTTGGGTGAAAGCCTAGATATCAGGTAGCCAACACAAGCATCTAGCTGCCACTTAAAAGCTATCTCTTTCAGAGAAGAACTGAAGTAGTATTCTTTCTATGGCTGTGCCTGCCAGGCAGCAGACAGATGCCCGCTGTGCTAGCTAAACCTCCCATATTCTAGAGTGCAGTGTGCGTTGTATGAAATCGAGCTATAGATTACAAAGGGCCACAGCAAAGGATAGATTCATGGATTTCATCCCTAATTCTTGAGCCAAAGGCATTAATGGAAATACAACTAAGTCAAAGGATAGAGTCACAAAAGCCACTTTGTGTTTGTAAGCAGTGATGACATTATGAAAGTACTGGTCATAGAAAATAAATCTGGATCAAACTGATCACAGGTTGAGTCAGTTTAAGCTACACAGAAAGTGAAACAAACAAACTAATAACCAAGATTTCTTTATTTCAGAAAGAGAAACTTCAGGACCTTAATATACCCAGTGTATGAAGTCAACTGGACTTCACAATTCCCAAATATCAGCACAGAAGAGGCTGAGCACACTGGAACTCAAAATTTTCTGGAGCTTGTGACCTCAGGAAATGGAAACTTGCAGAGAAGAGGTCTGGAGATGGGGTAGAGCACTGCCAGATGGCTAAAAGAAACAAGGGGATAGAAAAGAATCATGCTGAGGTAGAGGAAAAACAACTCAAAAAGCTTAATGCATTCAGATCAGGAGAAATGACTAATCTCCTCCCCTGAGCACTGCAAGAACTGGCACGTGAAACATCAGCTCCGGTAGCAAGGGGTTTTGCTACAGCAGCATATTGCATAAAAAGTTTCCTTGTGATGGGATTGTAGAACATGTAACTTCAACTGGAGGATGTAGAATAGAAACCAAAGACATGAGAAAAGTGGGTAATAGGTTAAAAACTGATGAAGAAAGATCAAAATACAGTTCTCTGATGAGAAAGTGCTGTTAAATACAGGAAAAGTTAATATTCTAGTAGGAGTCTCTGAAACATTTCATATAGTGTCACATGGGAAATATGTAAAATATAAAAAGAGAGGATTAGTGCCAGAATGGGCAAATGGGTTCAGCTGCCAGATTTGGGCCTAGGCAGACCTTTTTCTTCAGTTCAGATTAGCTAGGACCTTGCTGGTATTCACGTTCCACTGTTGCATGGTCCATGGATTGCTTTTTGTGCAGAGGTCACTAACAGATCATCCACAGCTATACCAGTCCTGGGCATGATTGGAATTCTGGTATCTCATGTTCTTTCTCTCCAACATATCCTAATTTAGTTTTATCTGTAGAGTTTCATCTACTGCGAGGGACAGCAGACTTGGTGTAGGGGTATTTGGCTACACCAGGAAAGCAAACTAGATATAATAGTCCTGACTATTTCAAGAGTTTTGTGGATTGCCTTGCTGGCTTTCTTGGGCAGGATGTAAAATTAATATTTTTTTTTTTTCTCACCTCTTCCCAAATATTTTTTGTTTCTCTGGACACTCTCAAAGACATTATATGCTGCCTGTGGCATGTCACTCTGCCACTCTTTATTATATAGTTGCTGATAATTCAAACAAGCATCTTTATCTCCTTTTCCATGTTTCCAAACATGAAAATAATTTTCTAGAGAAACCTCCCCAAACCTCCTTATATTCCTCCTTCAAAACTCTGTGTTGCTTTGATGATGTTACACTTTGTTATCTCCTGTACAGATAGTTTTAAACACAACAGCTAGTATTGTCTTGTTTCCTCCCACTCCTTAATGACTGTCTCATCTGGTACATATACTGTGGGCTCTTCATAGCACCATTTTGATTTGATAACATCTACAACAGGAGCTCCTGGTTGCTACTGTTTCTCCACCAGTACAAGAAAAGAAAGGACACATTACTGGGTGCTAGTGAACTAAACCAAAAACTCTCAGGTAAAAAGCAAAAAATTCTCAAAATCTGTATCAGAAACTGGTAGGGGACAAAGGTGGAAATTTAGACGATTGCCATAATTGCTATGATTGCCTCTTGCCGTTTTAAAGAGTGAAGTTACAGTGTTATTCCTTTGCGAATGCAAAGTGAAACTTGAAATGCTGTCTCTGGAACAAGAGTTTTCCATGATAAGTGTAGTATAGCCCAGCTCCTTTACTCAATATTTGCAGAGAAGGCTGCTGCAGTGAGCCCCACTGCAGTCCTATGTTACATTTATGGATGTGTTCATGTCCTAAGAGTGGTTTCACTGCATACGTGCCCAGCTACCAAGAGNTGCTGCTATGACCTGAACTCATAGAGGTTTTGCCATGTTTGTCCTGATGTGACACAGCAGCCCTCCTGCAGATACACAAAGGGAACATTGCTGATGTAAATATCCTCATATGACCATTTATAGCTTTCTGACCTCCAGTATTTTCTCTTTGTTTCCTCTTGCCTTCCAAAGAGCAGCTTATCTAACATCTCAAAAGTCACCCTGGGATGGCTGACTTTGGTCCAGCATTCAGCATCTAGGATCTAATTCCACTTTCAGTAAAAGTGAATGCCTTTTGTTTAAAAATGCAGCAACAAATCACAGTAAGTTCAGGAAACAGTGGCACTGTACACTTAAGATTTAAGAGGATGTTAGCAGGCTACTCTCTCCAAAAATCTTGAAATGGGAATCTATTCCGTAGTACTCTTCCAGATTCTAAATATATCACAGCAAACACAAATTACCACTGTGGCACCAATGTGGTTATTAAAGCCTTGGAATGTCTTTTATTATACTGACTCCAGCATTATTTCAGCCTGCTGTCCCCAAAATAGTCATTCTGTTACCCTAAGAGGTAATTAGGAAGCCTGAGTTCTCTGGGATGTTGTGATAATATGCTGATATTACAGAATTATACCCCTTGGATCCAGATTGTAGTTGCTCTCAATCCAGGCCAACCAATGAGATAAAAATTAGTGTTTGCCAGATTAAAAAAAGGCAGAATCACCGGAAAGTAAAACGTTATTTAGTTTACCACCTCTTCTGGGCATATCAAACAGTGGTGATTATGAAAGCCAGTGGACCTTTTGGGTCGACACAGACTATTTGTGGGTCCAAGCTGAGGATGAGGTAAATATTAAATGCAGCGGGTGAAATGGTGGTCATACTAACAAAACTCCCACTGATTTCAGTATGGCCAGGATTTCACTCTTCAGGGCCATTAATTGCTCCAGCAGTTATCTGCACCTGTGACTCTATAGGTTCAATATCCAAAATGAGACCGGTCACTAAGAGCCCCTTAAAAATTAGATTTTTTTTTTTTTTAAAAGAGGAAGTCTATAAAAAAAAGTATTTGACAGTGTCCATAAAAATGGAATTACTGTTCAGTGTAAAATGTAAGCTGAGGTGATAGCCAGAAAAAAATGACTTATAAAACTTTGCTTGATATGGAAAACAAGTGTCAGCTCCCTGCTGCTGTATTGTTAATACATGAAAATAAAAGAAATCCTATAAGGTCTATGGGAGCTTATTGCAGATGAGTAATATTGAAGGCACCCTCATAAAATGCATAATGCAGTTGGTAATCCTTAGCAGGTCTCAGGGGTTTTCTCCCTTTCTTTCTTTCTTTCTTTTTTTTTAAACTTTCCCTCTTTTCTCAACATCTGTTTTAGGTCACCCTTGAATCCCACCTTCTCCCCAGGAAAGCAACACAATAGTGTGCTCAGCAGAGCCCCCCAATACACTCTCACACACACATTCTCCAAATGACAAATAATCTCCATATATCTTCTGGGAACAATAAAAATCCTTGGATGTGCTCCCAGAGCCCTCAGGAAGTTCAAAAGTCTTTAGAGGGGGGCCCTGGATTGAGGTTTTATCTCTAGAATTTTACATAACAAACTTGGTAAGCGTTGTATAACAGTTAATACATATTCAATAGCCAAGGAAAAAAAAAAAGACATTACAAATAACACTGGGGAAGGTTAAGTGTTTCAAAGGCCTGGTGTGCTGTGATCGCTTCACGGTGAGGGCTGGGATTCTTCTGTTCTATCACATTTGTGCCGTGCTCGCCGGTGTTTTGGAACCGCAGCTGCTCCCAATGATGGAGTGCCTTGCAGGAGTGAGCTGCCGAAGCTCAGACTAGCAAAGCTGAATGGTTTTCATGCGTTCTCCACCATGCTGAAGTTTCTTTTCCTTCCCATATTTCCTATATCGTGTAAAGCTCTCTGGCACCATCTCCACAGTTTCTTTTCTGACATTTTTGAACCTGTTTAGGTGACTATTTCCAACTGTTTTTCTTTTATTAACTGCAGTCTGAGACTGGTCAGCGGAGTCATATGGCACCAGTATATGACTGAGCTACTAATACTTTTATAAAATAGAGAATTTTCTAAAGATCTGTGTAGATGGTTCTAATGTGAATGTTCTAATGTATATAAAAACACCTGTGCATGCAGACGCTTAGAAGAGCATCTCTGCTTGAGAAAACCAAATTACCTTTGTGAACTACCATGCAAATGGAAAAAAGAAATATTGTTAGGGAAATCACAAATCTTAAAAGTAAACTAATGCAGCACTGGATCATTTACCCATGGAAAAAGAAATCAATTTGTTCACTGTTGGTTTTTAGTTTGATGGGTCTACTGATCGCAGAGATCATCTCATGAGAAAAGGACAACAGAAGATGACCATTCACCACCTGTATATCATAGAAATAACGAGTAAGTGACATTCAGTTGCTTCATTCACATGAATATTCATGTGTATTCAGGCTCTTGTTATTCATTTTTCCTATATGCTACACGATGTAGTGTAAGGGTAGCAATGGGCCAAAGCTGAAACCCTGTGAACTCTGACAATAATATGCTTTAGCCTCTCCAGTGAGTCCAGCCAAGCTCAAATCATCTCCCGCAATAATTATTTCCAAAGTGTGACAGACACTACTTTAATTTCTGGTAAGCTCTTCTCCCATAGTCAGCCATGTGTGATTCATCTTACAGTAAGTGAAGTGAATCACAGTGCTGATCATGACATTTTGATTGATCCTCCCTAAAGTATAGCAGGTTTTTTTGCACTCAATCATACTAATTTTAATAACAATTGCTTTTAGTGTTAAGGTATGAAACAAGCTTGCGTACCCGCTTTGGCTAAATGTCATCTTATTGTGCTCAGAAGAGGTTAATTTACCCTGCCAACAAGCAAAACAGTATTAAAAGGAGGAAATACTGAGGAATTCCATAAGCATGGAATTTGCCCCTGTATAGATGGCCAGCGTGAGGCCCAGGAGCTATTTTAGTGGGACTTTAAGCCTTAGCAATTTAAGTGGGATTTAAGTTGTGCATAGACCTGTGCTGGCTTCCTGCACAGGAGAGACTTTGAACCAAAGACATTATGAGGAAGATGCAAAGGGATTACAAGCGTTCTAGGTACATTTTGAGCCCTGAGGCTCAGGATACATGAAGCCTACAACAAGGTAAATGACGGTGCAACCCCACTGCGTGTTAGTTATGCAGTCACGGCAAATGAGAGATTTTCTTGAAGGGAAAGACAGTTTCTGCAACACCAGTATATTTTAAACCGGCTATTGCATCGTCCAAGCACCTCATCCCTTACTGCCAAACGAAAACAGACCCTATCACTGACCAAAAGAAGCCTTTTGAGCTGCAGGGTCAGTCATTCTAGACTTAAGACCACATTAAATGACTCCGTGGCTTTCAAGCTGCAGCTGGTTTGTGTGGAGCTCAGGCTGGGTGAGCATATGGTTGTCTGTACTCACATGCTGATATACCTTCAGATAGTTAAGCGCAGGCTCTGCAAAAAGCAGTGTACAAAGCCAGGAAACCTCTGTATGATCTAATGGCAAATACTCAGAAGTGAAGTGTCACTGAGGCCACCTTTCCCTGGATGTTAGCTTTGCTGCCAAACACAGCCAGACCCCTGAAGTCCCTACACCACTTGCCTTCCCTCCTTCACCACCTCCCCTCTGTTGACAAAAACAATTAAGATACTCCTTAATGAACCACTTTAAAGACTTTTTCCAGCTGACAATTTACCTCTTCTTGCTGGGTTAGTATTAATACAGATAATTTTCCCAAGACGGTGGCTTGGGAAGCTGGTGCGTTAGTACCCATGCTTGCACTGGCATAATGGAAAAAGTGGCATAGAAGGAGTATCCGCAGTCAACAAGGAGGGTGGAGCAGTCAGTCTTGCTTTTTAACAATGTATAAACGTTCAAAAAATTATAGCATGAAACTCTGTCTTTCGACGGGATTTAGCTGTCTCTCTTCCCTTAGGATTTAAAACCAGGAAGCCTAAAGCTTGAGGGCTAGATGTATTAGACTGTCCCTGCACATGACTACTGGAGAAAGGGAAGGAGATGTAAGGGAAGGTGATCAGGTTCATCCCTGCCTAATCTAGAGGCGAGATTGGACTTAATGAGCAAGCCACTGGAAAAAGTCAGAAGACCAGTGTGGTTGCCACCTTCTCCTTCTTGTGGCGGTTTACATGAAACTACCTGTATTTGGAGTATATTAGACATTTGGGAGATTTACTGAGAAAAATACATGTACTGAAATTGGCAGATCTAAATTTTGGGTGACATGCCAGAAGTTTAAGTGCCTAAGTCCACTTTGTGAATTTAGTTCTCAGGATACATGTAAAAGGATTACAGCCATTAGTATGCACAATCATGGTTAGAAAGAGAAATTTGCCAAAGACTCAGAACAAAATACATTTGCTTGGAAAACACATTTCCATGAATTTTACTAGTTCGAAAGAGAATATATATTGATCTTTGGCCTTCATAATTCTGGAAGTCTTTTCTCTTATAAATAGTGAGATGCAATTTCTGAAAGATTTAGATACCTAGAAGTCTCACTAGGTGCCTAGGAGAACTTTTTTATAAAAGACTAGGCAGATTAGTCCTTGTTTTTAATTAATTTTAATTGGTGTTAAGAATAGACATAATTCTACTTATATAAAAATTCTTTTGTAATATTCTATGTGATAAATATTAGTGACATTTCTGGGTAAACTCTATTTTTAAGTAGTTTTAAAATCTTTTTGAAAAGCCCACTCAGTGACTCCTGAGCAAACTAGAAAACAGGCTCAGCAGTCTCATTTCTTAAACTTATTTAACATAGTTACTGATGCAGAAACTTATCATGCATGAATGTGAAGCAGGGTCATTTGACTGACTGGTGCATACCTTTGAATACAGAGATAAACTGTACTGAGTCATGTAGAGTATGTTTTTCTAAGAATTATAGCCATGCTCACAAGATCAAATATCTGTCTCAGTTTCAAAGCTTCATTTTTCTGAATAGGAAGTAGACTGTATTTTTAATTTTTTAACAAATTAAAATCACTTCAAATGTGCTGGCCTCAGCATAAGGGATATATATTGTGTAACTACTTTTTATTGCTACCTCTTTTTTTTTTAAGGATGTAGACATGTTTATGAAAGAGAATAACTCAGATCCCAGCAGCAGGCAGCAAAGCAAGAATGATGGTCTCTTGCTTAAGGTGCTAGACTATGATTAACGAAATCTACACTAAATTATTCACTTCTCTATGAACATCTTGTGTCGTCATTTAACCTCATAGTGCCTCAGTTCCCCATTTACAAAATAGACATAATATTTCCATACTCTAATGGACCCCAAGAGGATTCTTTAAATGGCTTCTTCTTTGAAATGCTCAAGATTTTAAGTACTGCAAATGAATCAGCCTTATTTATAGCTGTGCCATAAAGCTACTTTATATATCACTATATGAGAGGAAGCCAGAGTTCAGCCAAGTCAGCTGAGGATGGGATTTTTGTATGGAAAGAAAGTTAAGCTGTGGTGGCCACAAAGGTCTAGTAAGAAAGCAAGAGATTAGAGAAATCTGGGCTTCTACTTTTCTTTTGGCTTTAAGTTTGGTGGTTTGTTTTTTTTTTTTTTCATATTTAAGTTTCCTGAACTTTTGAGGAGGTGCTTTTTGCTCTGGAACCAGTATATCATCAAAAACTAAATAGTAAATCTTGACTTGTGGTACAGGAGTCTTAGTTATCACAGAAAGGCTGATTCTGCAACGGGAAATATGTAGGTAAATCCTAACACCCATGAAGAACTTTACCAGGGTAAAGGGTCGCCTTCAGAGAAAGACCCCTATACCAAGCTGTTGGTATCAGCTGAGTTTGGGCAGCGTCAGCATGCAGGTAGAAGGTGAAACCACACAGCCCAGTAGTGTGTTTAGGGTGATTTCATTACAGACACACCATATTCCCAAAAGAGCTCCTGGAAGCAACCTAGAAGGATTCCTATGAGCTCTTAGGGTTCTTAACATTTACTCATAGATTTGAAACAAATTCTATTCACTTAAAGTTCATCAAGAACAAGAAAAAAAAAACCATACAGCACCTCCACATGTCACCTGAAGTGTGTTTTGGTGCTCCTCTCAGCTCTGCAAGGACTTCAATGCTGGGCAAGCAGAGCAGAGAGAGATGAGGGCTGCCCACATCTGCGCAGAGGTGCTGCAGGTACACATGGAGTGCTGTGGAGTCGTTCTCCAGGACTGCATACAGCTTTCTGCTCTGCCATTTCCTCTGCACTTTGCTAGCACAGCGTGAAGCACACTATTAGAAACCCAGTTTATTGCAGACTTGCAAACATTTATTAGGCAGCTTCTAGCCTGGTGTCAAGTTATGGTCATATCATGTTCCAGAGAAGGTCTTGGAGAATGTTTCAAGGAAGGTCCCACTGAGAATTCCCCTTTTACAGGAGTGAAAGGCAACACTGTTTAAGGAGATGGAGGTAAAGATATAAACCCCTCTTCTGGGCTGACCCAGCAAAATATTCCATTAGCTCAAATGGCACAGCAATTGCCTTCAAAAACCCAAAGATGAAGTTTTAGATCCCCCTGCAGATTTATTCTGAGCATATCATATGGTAACTGGTATGTAATTAATATTCTTTAATTAGACAGCTCTTTGATGGCCTGTAGCTGAGTGTATTTTAGTAACTGGATGTTTTAGTGGAAAGAATATTAAAATCCTTTTACATGCAATGGGATCAAATTTTGTGGCAAAAAGAGCCACAGAAATATGCTTTTGCTAAAAAAAAAGCACCTACTGCTAAGAAATTATTTGATTACAGCATGTAAGTACTCTCACAGAGAGAGGGGAAGAAAGCACAAAAAGATCTGTTAATCTAGTAGAGGAAGGCTTAGCAAGAACCTATGCTGGAAATTTAAAGCTAGATAATTCAAATTAGAAACCAGATATACTTTTTTAATAGCAAATCTGATTAAACAATAGAACAAAGAAGGGACAAGCTGCTTTCTCCCTCTTTTGATGTCTCTGTACGAACACTGAATGCTCTCTGAAAGATATGCTGCAGTCAGATGCAAACTCCTGGCTCAGTAAAGACATAGCTCAGTGAAATTATAGGATGTGTGATATGCAAGCCAGACTGGATGACCTAATTACTACTTCTGCCCTTAACATCTATAGATACATCTGGCACTGTATAGCTTGTTTCTTTGAAATTCGAGAATGAAAAATATATTTTTATTAGTTAATTTGTTGCCATAGTAGCATTCATTCAGCTAGAGAGGGGCTAGCTTCCTAAGGGGCATAGACCAAGTATTTTTTTGTAAGAGTTCTCTTTCCATCTGCCACATTTACCATTGCTGGGGTCACCAAAGCATACTAGCTAGAGCCAAAAAAAAACCCCAAAAAACCAAAACCCAACAAAAAACCAAGCCCCCAGTGGCTTTTTTTTTTGAGGACCCTCTGATTCTGGAACTTGATCTTTCTCTGGCTAAAATAATCCCAAGTTGTTGAACAGGCAGTCTTTTTTTTTTTTTTTTTTTTTNTTTTTTTTTTTTTTTTTTTTTTTGTTAGAAATGTTGAACAATGTGGAAAGATAGGTGCTTCTTTTCCCTCCCTTCCAGTGTTGTCTTGGTCATGTTCTTTCTGATTCCCTTTAAAATGTAACATTTTCATCATACAAATAGAACCATAGAATCATAGAATCATTTAGGTTGGAAAAGACCTTTAAGATCATCAAGTCCAACCATCAACCATGCCTACTAAACCATGTCCTGAAGTGCCTTGTCTACATGCTTTTTGAATACCTCCAGGGATGATGACTCCACCACTTCCCTGGGCAGCCTGTTCCAATGTCTGACAACCCTTTCAGTAAAGAAATTTTTCCTAATATCCAATCTAAATAACACATAGTACCTCCAGTAACTTCATATTAAAGTCTGGAAAAGGTCTTAGATTTGGAGATCTCAGCAGGGTTGAGTTAGTACACCATACAGAGAGGTATGTAGAAAAATTGTCATTGTAAGCCCATTATCATTTTAAAGGCCTGTGGTTTGTTATCTGGTGTTCCTTTCTCTAGGCTTCAGATTTCAATACCTGAATTGAAGTGTAGCTAAGCTAACTAAATAAATTGAAGACTGAATGATTTTTATGGCAGTGGTATCATTATTTAAAAGACTGGCATTTCAGATTTTCCTATCAGTGTTGGAAATAACAGAAAAAGGTTAAGCTCAAATATATAAAACAAATCCAGGGATTTTTTCATTTCCATTTCAAAGCAATTAACCTATTTTCCAGTCTTTCCACAAATAATGGAGATAGAGGTTGAAGTGATTCAGAAAATACTTGGATGGAAGACACGATGGTCTCTGCATACTGAATCATGTCACTGAACTCAGTTTATTTGATAAACTTGCCAATTCTGAATTGCGAAGTTGAGAATAATAATTGATTATTGAAAAACATTTTATAACTACTTTTTCATATCACTGTGCTCAGAATTAAAATGTGCCTTTTTTCAGGGTGAGGAACTAACAAATCTTAACAGTTGTATCTATTGGAGAAGCACGTGCACTGGTAGAGGCACACTCCCTGCATTTAGGGATGTAGCCACTCTGCCTCTGCAATAACCCTGTCATAACAGCTGTGAGGCTGGTGGGCAGCTCCGTTCCCGAGTCGAGCTTTTGTTCTTTGCTGGAGAGAATGATCTGGGTTTCCATGTATTTCTCAAGACCATTTTAGGCTACCACAGAGTTACAGAAGTCTCTTAATTACAATTTCTAACTCCAGTAGCCATGAGGCTGATGTAAGGAAGAGCTTGAAAAATTGTTTGATAAATTCATAGTTACTGAGGAGCAGGATGTCTGTTGGTCACCGAAGTCACCTAGACTCTTCAGCTCAGGTTGCTGGCCCATTACCCTGACTAGACACCACAGTGTCCCTTTTGGCCCCTGACAAACAGAGGCATATCATCTATTTGCCATATAGCTGTAAATAAAGAAACCAGGGGGGCAAAGCCTCTGCAGGGTTGAGCTGCGCATGGCGTAGCGAAGCATGTCTAGTCCTGGGACAAGCTGGTGTTAAAGGCAGATTCTGGGCCAGCCAGAAGCGGCATCCAGAGATTGAGCAGTGATGGGGATGGCAAAGTATCTGCATGTTTGCCTCTATGCACTGATAGCAGTCACTGTAGCAGAATGGCCGGCATGAATTCAGGTGTCCTGAGGAATAGCCATGTGAACTCATGAAGCTCCAGGTGTTTTTGAAATGTGTTTCTGAAATATGCTAGCCTGTGAATGGTCCAGAACAGGGTTTTCCTCCTTTTATGGAGTTACCTTCATCTCACTTTTTTTTTTGTTCAGAAACAAAAGGAGAGAGGCAAGCTAAGTGAGTGGATATGGGATGACATATCCAAAAGGGACAGCTCTTGTATAATATTCTTACCCTCACTCCTTCACCCCTCTTCTTGAGCCAGAGTTGAAAGTCAGTGTATCATATCCAAATAAACAGTGACAGGCAAAATTCACAGTATAGGAAAACGCACTGAGATCCACCAGCATCATCCAAGATTCACACATGACTGGTTATTAGACAGATTTCTTCTCTTTGCCTGCCTTTACCTCCACGCTCAACTGTGCTTTTGGAGAAGCAGTGGCTCATGGGAACAAGCTTGTGTGCTTAGAGGTGCATGGGAGTCCTTCTTGCAGCCCCGTGCCAGCAGAGACAGCCTAGCACACAAAGAGGCTGAAGAGGTGGTTGGCCCCAGCACCTTGAAAAGGCATGGCTGCAGCACCTGAGCGGGGAGCTCCCATGACACAAGAGTACATTTAGCAAGGGAATGTGCTCTCCCAGGTGCTGTCAAGGATGTTTTTCGAAACAATGCAGATACAACCTTCATGCCTTAAAGTGAGCACTCTATGGGAAATTAAATACATGTGACAGAGACAAGTGGAGCTAAGAGACATCATAAACGCAGATGGAGCCATCTGTATCTCCAGTTCAGAGAGCACCTGTTAACAGCTTACATGCCACATGCATCCTGCTGTTGGATGAGTCCTCAGGAGACCTGATTCCCAATTCACCTCATTCATCACCAGGCTTCACCTTTTCCCCCTAGAGAGGATGATAGCAAAGAGAGGAATAACAGATGCTGACCCAGCTGGTCTGCCTCAAGGAGAGCATTGCCTGGAGGGCTCATCTGCAGTAGGAACTCCCACAACACTGTTTCTTTCTTATACTGGAACCTTAAGGATGTGTCAACCCCATTCCTAGCATGTATAAACTCCACAGTCAGAGATCCCCAGGACCCCTTGTTAGTACAGCCCTGGAAACACTCACTGAACAGCCTTGCAGACCACAGCTATTATGCTGGACCTGAGCAAAGAGACAGTTGCTGTGGCTGCTTTGAATTGGATTCCGAATTTAATTGGCCAAAAAACAGCCTACAGGTGTTTTCATACCTATTTTGATCCCACTTCAAAATGCAGTGTAACTGCAGGGATAGAGCAAAATAACAGCAGTGTCACACAGGCTTGAATCTGCCTCCTCATTTCTCTATCAGAAAAATTATCAGCTCTCATTGCTCTGAAAGAAGATGGAGTAATTGAGTACCTCTCCAAAATGGAGAAATGACTTGATTGTAAGGACTCTCAGTGTCACACACTTACAGAAAGCCTTAGAAAAACTTCCAGATGACAGAAATCCAAGCAGGGAGTGAGCAGTCTGAGACATTTACTAAAGTATTAGGTGCTGCTAGATGCCAGGAGAAAAGCCAGAGCTTTTCACATTCAGAAAGCAAGAATCTACCTGTAACCTTGTTCCAGACTAAAAGGTAAGGAAGACACAAAGAGAGATCAGGAAAAAAAAGAAAATAGAATGGTGTTAGTAATGTCACAGGTCTGTCTTGTGCAATCCCAATGCTCTTTACCAGTTTTATCAATTAGCTGCACCAGAATTCATATCACCTACCAGCCCCTTTTGAATAAAAACAATGCAGCCATTAACAGTATTAATACAGCCAGCAACACAACATCTTGTGCAAAAGTCTGCAGTGCAGTGAAGGTAGAAATGGAAGTGCTTACTAGTGACTGGCTTGATATATTTTCTTCCCTGGAAGGAATTCACATGCAAAAGAGCCTAGCAAGCCTGGCTGCTTCCCTGTTCATTGTTTCCGCTGCATGAGACTATGTTGATTAAGAGCTGCCACCTCAGACATGCGCTCTAGCTCTGGTGCAGGTTTGTCTCTCAGGAGTCCGAGTCAGGGATGAATTCTGCACAGAAATCTGTGGTTTTGTTCCTAGGGCTCCATCTCATCTGGTCCTTAGTAAAGCCAAAGGAACATGGGAAAACATGGGATCCATCTCTGCCTCCACTGAAATCAAACTAGCCACTCACTTCAGCATTGCAGGATCAGGACAGATACCTACTCCCATACCACCAGTGCAGAACTCAGCTGTATGGATATGGAGTAATACCTTCTGGAAAGTTTTCATTATCACTGTTTAATGCAGAACATGAGAAGGACATTGTGGTCTCTCACATACGACTTACATGCTTATATGAAGCTTTGCCAGTGCTGTCAAGCACGTAATTACAGTCCTCTGTTAACAACGAATAGGGTGTAAACATATGCTACGTATCCAAATAACACGTAGGAACTATTTACCCTCCTGAACCAAATTTATACCACTGTATTTTTAGCTGATCTAGAATATTGTATAACAAGTAACTCTACAATAAAAGGTCAAGCTGGAGATTTTCTAAGACTGGGAATGAAAACAAATACTACAAACATTACACAACAAAAAGCCCAAATATTATTCCATGAGGGACTGTTACATTTTGAAGAAAATAGTGTTACTAACAAAGAATTCCTTGTGGACTTCCAGCAAAGATATTTGATTAGTATGCCTACGTGCTTTTCAAATGCTCATCAAGAACAACAGCTGGTAGTGACCAAACTCCTCAAACATCTGGTCTTGTCCTTTCACAATATTCTGAAGCCCCAAGAAAAAAAAATATCGTCAAGCAGCAAGATGTGTGTAAAGCAGAGATTTTTTTCCCATGAGGCTATGACAGGCAGAGTGATGAATTTATTTAACAAAGTACCTGTTTTTTATAAATTTAATCAGTAGTAAGATGTTGCCCACAAAACAAGCAACTCTCATGAGAAGTTGGCTGTCTTCTTTTCAATATCAAGAAAGGATGGCACTGCATGTCTCTCCAGCAGAGCAAATGCACTAGCAACACTATCTGTGAGATCTGAGAGGGAACAAACAGTTATTTTTCTATTACTAGCTCTCAGTTCTTCATATACAACTATAATCATCATAAATGGGACTACATAACACTCTTCCCCTCAGTTAAACCTCTAAATACCACACCCAGTACCTACAAGTTTTACTTAGTGTGATGAACCAACATATCAGGGACTATAACAACATATGGCCATGAAATGTCTAGACGTACTGAATGCAAATACACTGGTTCTTCTGTATAAATACATTTCAACTGGAATAAACAAAAAGGTATGCTCAGACAATTTACATTTTGCCTCTAAAACTTAATACACAAAAAATTAAGCACCCCAAAAGTTTGGATGTTATCCAAAGTCACTGGAATATTTTTGAACTCTTTCCACAATGTTTAGGCAGTTCTTATGTGAACACTGAGGAAAATTCAAGAGGTATTGCATAGCTAAGGGTACCCACTCTGACAGAAAGGAAAGTGTTATTATATCTGCTGAATAATAGTAATAATAACAGTAATAAAGTGCTATGGTACTGGACAGGTAAAACGTTGAAGAAAGAATTATCGTAATTCATACTCATGCAGGCTGGCTCTCCCTCTGTCCTATGAGTGTCTTTCTGGCTAGGCACACCATATTTTACATTCTCAGAATGAGAAGAACAAAAATATCTTCAAATATTCGTTCATAAATATTAGCTCAGTTTTCATCCTTGATCTTATTTAACAGAACAGAGTAAAAACTAAGTAAACAGCAAGATTATATATTCCTGTGTTTCTTTTAGCACAATTTTGCACATTGGTTGCAGCAGATATGATACGTAATGATGAAGAAATAATTATTAGTGTAGAGCCTCAAAGCCTTTAATGCATAATACTAAGGTTTATTTCTGATAATAGATGCTGAAAACTCTATACCCGAGGTGGCTGTTCAATATCAGATGTCAATAGAAACTTATATACATGTATATGAAGACTGTAAAAATGAGGTTAAAAGTATATTTTTGTTAATCCTATCTTAGTAAATGCACCTCACATAATACTCATACTGCTTTCCATTAGGAGAGTGAGCCAAATTTTAGTACTCAGTTGTGTGACAAAATTATGGTTTGAACATTAACAGGACACCAATAAGAAAGCCAGCAGTTACCAGCAGCCAGTTATCTTATGGTTGCATGTGAGGTACAACAGCAACTAGAACACATGTCTAGGGGAGCTCTGATAATCATGTTCGCAGCTGGAACTTTTCATGGGTACCATACAGAAATTTGACTTAAGGCAATGCTCATTAAAAAGAAGCAAAAATGCTTGCAAACACAGTTTTGAATTGGAATTTCAGAAAACACTTAAATGCTTCTGATTATTTTTCCTTTCTACTTCCCCAGTTACATTCATGGCTTGGAATGTACATCTGCAATGAACAATGGTTTAGTTTGCAAATTTATCTTTAAACAGAAGCAATGTCGTCTTCATTTTATGGTTCCTCAAAGTCCAAAGGTCCCTGATATTGAAGTTTCAAGCATTTAGATAAGATTTTAAATAAAATGTAAATTAAGTTGGTCAGTCATTGACTATCCTGAAAAAGAGGGAATGTTGCATACATAATAGATTATTTCTATTAAATGCTATATATCACTTGTTCATATCAAGTGCTATAGTGAGCTACTGCCTCTATGGATCTGTTTGCCATGTGGGTTGCAGACATCTGTTGAGTATCAGGGAATGTAATCAAACCATTTGCCAAGAACTCCATCAAAAACGTGCCTTTTACATTTTTCTTAGTTGAGAACACCATCCACAGTAGATTGACCTAATGGAGGGTAACACATTGAACTGGAAGCAAAATGTTTAAAGTGATGCAAGCCTCACTGTTAACCCCATGAATTCTTCAAAATGTTGTCCTTTGAAGTCAAGGTGTGCTGCAGACTGGATGCAAACGTGACCAAGCAAAGCTCCTTGCTGCTGGTCGTGGGAGCTGGCTGAGGATGTGCTCTGTCCGCTCCTCACTGTTTCTGCAGGGTTTATTTTTGCCCTGAGATATCTAGAAAGGCAATATTCTCAGCTTGGATGACCATATGTCCTGGGGGAAATGAGAACAGCTGGATATATCTGCTTGCCTCCCTGATTGTAAATCAAGGGAAAAATCCATTTGCATCCACCCAATTTGCTCCTGCATAGGATCTCATTCCAGCCAAGTATTTAACGCCACAAAAGCCTATGGAAATAGGGCCTATATACACAAGGGAGGGAAGAGCCTGCTTTTGGGTTGTCTCGTGGCACTTGGTGTTGCTTTCGCTATCCCAATAATAAAAACCTCTCTACATGTCCATTCATCAATCTCCTTTCTTTCTACAATAATAAATAAAACAGTTTAAAATAGCTACAAATCTAGGAGTCTTAAGGTTTTTATGTCTCACAAATTGCACAATCAAGTTTTTCATATAGCATAGGGTCAGGATATGAATACTACAGAAGCAACTTAATTGAAGAGTTCTGGCATCCTTCATAAACTACTCTGCCAGACAACAGAAATATGCCCATGTCTGTGGAAACTTTACCATAAATTAGCCTAGTATAATGGTACCACCCACTAGGATGGTTACAGTTTAGGGTCTGCTCATCCTCTCTGACATACTTGTTCATTCAGTGATTTATAGTATGGCATACAAAATTTCTGCCCAAGACTGAGTACTCTTTCTGTGATCATTTACAATTACAGCAAGAGGGGAAAAGAAAGCTTTGTGGATTTAGGATTTTTCACATAAATTGAAAACCCCACTGAAAGAGCACCGTGATTTAAAGCATTCACACTAGGGTCGAGATCCTACCCCTCCTCTGCCAGTGGGGTAGGTAAAAAAAAATTTCAGTGCAGTCAGTAAAATTATAGGTAGGTAAAACTACTATGGGAGAAACAAATCCCAGCCATCCCTTCTCAACAAGAAGATATTCCAAACTGAGGATATTCCTCTTGAAGAAAAGTGTCTAAAACCACTAACAACTTCCAGAAATAAGGGTCAGGTTTGTCATTAGTTTTATCCTAAAGGAAAGGTCAAATCAGGAGGCTCAGATCTATAACTAACTGTCCTCAGAGCTTTAGGAGAGTTCAGTTCCAATAATTCCAGGACAATATCTACTGTAGATCTCTGAATATTGACTGTGTAAGCCACATGAAATTATCCTCCACAGTTACTATAATGATAATATGAATAATAATGAGTATGTGTAACTGGTAGTTGCCCAGCTGGAAAACAAAGTTTCCATATATAGCTGCCAATTGGACTTTTAATGACAAAACCACAGACGTTTGGACTATTTGAAAAAGGACAAGTGGAATAAAAACATACTATCTCTGTGAGAAACTATTTGATTTGTAAACTGCAGCATTGTAAAACAAATGTCATGTGTAGAAAAAAGAGTGGAAATGGTTCTTGAACACATATGGAAGAGAGTTTTCTTGATTTAGTACTTACTGCAATAAAACTTATTAAAAATGCAAAGGCAGAAATGTCTCTGCTTTTGACTATTTCTTAATGTTCATCCAAAGGAAATTTCTTTTCTGGGGAGGAGGGGGAGCAATTTAGTAATTTCTGACCTCAGCTGATACTAAAGCTCTCTGAAACAATAAGGCCCAGGGGTGTCGAAGGCAGCTGCCTGAATTCCTCAAAAAATATATTTACAAAGTCTATTTTGAGTTCCCTGCATTTCTGTAATGGAATCCAGCTGCTCTGACCTTTCGAAGTTACCTCGTACAGTGTGAACAGCAGCACAGATAAGTGTTAGTTAAATTTCAGTTAGATTCCAACTGCTCAGCATTTCAGTTAAAGGACTGACATCAGAGAAAGCAAAATGAGAAAGAAAATTATATCTCTGGTCTGAGAAGTAAAATAAAGGCTTCAGTCATCCAAAACAATGGTTTGATGAGACCCCCGCAGTGAAAAAAAATTATACCAAATAAAAATTGAATATGTGAGAGTATGCTCTTACAAAACACCAGGAAACCAAACTTGAAAGAGAAGATCCCTCTTCTCATCTCACTCCTGAAAAAATAATTTTACCTTCATTCTTTCTGGACCATTTTAGGAAGCAGGGCCCCAAACAGGAGTTCAGTGAAGAAAAGCTTTATATAATACTAAAAATTCAGATTTCAGTTTTGGTGAAAACTGTGCAGACCAAAATGGCACGTACAGAAAGGACTATGATGGGGTCTGGCAAAGAGCATGGCCCCTTCATGCCTACTTGGAACAAACCGATAAAAGAAAGTTGATAGCATGCTATGAAGCAAATAAAGTATAGGGCCAAAGTCCACGGGAGAGTATCCTTTGTCTTCAGCAAATACCAAATGAGACCCAAAATCAGAGCTTGT
Source organism: Pandion haliaetus (assembly GCA_013401275.1). Taxonomy (NCBI): domain Eukaryota; kingdom Metazoa; phylum Chordata; class Aves; order Accipitriformes; family Pandionidae; genus Pandion; species Pandion haliaetus. Next base: position 46,544 of record VYZV01007526.1, on the reverse strand, counting down.
GAAGAAACTTTTTCTCCTTCAACAGAAATTTGACGAAAAGCAATCCCAGCAATCCAACCAAACACACCCCATGTTTACCCAGCTCTAAGTAAGAGGCGACATGTCTGTGCTTCCCACCATCTGCCAGGGCTCACCTGGCCCTGGCTCCTTCTGGAGGGGCAGGTCCCTGCCTTGCTCAAGATGCATGTCCCACCAGGCACCACGTTCATCCCTCAGCTGCACTGAGGCAATGAACAATGGCAGATGGACGCGACGGCCTGAGCGTGAGGCTCAGAAGGTGGTACCCATCCACAGGTCTCAGTGGCATCGCTTCAGCATTTTACACAGCAAATCCTTCATTTTCAGCCAAGACCTGAGCATGTGGAAGAAGGAAGAGCTGAGCTTTCCGGATTTTGTCTTTCTTAAAGTAATCAGGGTCAATGCGACTCACGTCCTTCGAGGATGTGACTAGGGATTTTTTTTTTTTCCTCTTGCTCAATATTTTTATGCTTTTTTCCCTTAAAGGTCCTACAAAACTGATGAGAACACACAGGTGTAAAGTAAAGCACATGAAATGAGCTGTGCCTGAGGCAACATCAGAAGGCAAATAAAATGGAAAAAATCATTTATTATCTTTCTATTTGATGACTTTAATTCAATTTCATTGCCTTTCCAATATTTACCCAAGTATGTTTCAAAGCTTGGGGTTGGCAATATTGCTGAACACAAGTTTTGGGCAGTCAGTAAAACCTTAAAGCATGTTCCCAGGTGGAGAGTGTTCTTCTGCTACACCTCTTGGATCCTCTTCGACTGCCACTGCCACCTTCTCCCCCATCACTGCTCCCCCGCGGGTCGTTTCCCCCGCCGCAGCCCTCCTTGGGGTGCGGGTGAAATTGCACAGCGTGAGACAGAGTGGCTGAGCAGTGCATGGGCAAGAGGAGCAGCCCCACGGCCCTGAAGCCCCTTCCAACTCCTTTGTGATAGTACTGCTTTGGCGCATTGGCTGCATCTTGCTCTGTTTTGGACAGGTGCACGCAGAGCCTTTTAACTTGTTTTAGGAAATAAAGCGCCATTCAACTAAAATGCAAAAGCAAAGCAAGTTACTGTGCTAATGAATGCAGAAGCTGGACAGACCCATGATCCTGCTAAGATCAAGGCATACTTGATAATTATGTGAGCCTTTAGAGGAAGGAAAATGATGCTATTGTGCATCCCTCTGGCCTTAGGGTGGCAGTCTTGCAGCTGTACTGAGAAAGACATTGTTTTTTTGTGTGCTTCTCCCTTCTGCAAACCCACGAGTCCCTCCGACAGCATCCAACTTTGGGCATGTTCCTAGCTCCTTCTTACAAACAAACCCACCTCTATCAGAACTGTAGGGCATGCAGCAGGGCTAGAAACTCCCAGGCTGCCTGCTGCTATGATCTGAGTCAGCAGAAACATGCCTCATTTGGTGTCTTGTATTCTCTGCCCAGATTAAGCTCTTAAGAGAGTGCCTGCCAGCTGATGCCAAGACGGAAATGATGCCGCTGGGCACTTCAGAGAGAAGTTCTGCTAAGTGATCACAGATAAGGAAAGTTTTCACATCTAGATGACCACCAGCTCAACAAAAGAGAACATCGTAATCATTTCCCAGTGATGGCTGTCCTAGGGTGCAAGACATATGAAATGAGCTTGATGGTCTCAACTAAGCTAATACAGGTCTTTGCCATAACAAGAACCACCACACCAGATATCAAAAAAGTGAGCTGAAGCCACAGAGTCATTTCATTTATGTACTGTGAAATCCAGGATCCCATGACTTCAGGATTTTAGTTTCCCCACAAGTATCAGACCAGTAGCTGAAACACACATGGGGAAAAGAAGGAGGGAAGAGAAAAAGGGGATAATAGAGAAGAAAGGCTTATGAAAGAAAGGTACAAAGAAATAACCTTTATATTCCAATCTAAAAGAACTTGAACATAACATGAAAAATGTGAGGGGATGAACCAAGGAATCAGGAATAGCTGTCCTGTAGTATTATTGGCACACAATAATTCCACTCCTGGGACAGATTTCCAAACATGCAGAACACTTAGCTCAAATGCATAAAAGCTTTTGGTGTGCAAAACCTTTGGAAATCATACCTTCTATGTTTAAGTTGTTTTTTGTCTTACCCCCCCACCCTGTGGCTGAATGTATTTGAGGAGGCCATCTGGATCCAATTGCTAGGACAGTAGTATTACACTCCCCACCCCCCTCTACCCCCCAATTTTTCCCATTTTACATCAGTATGTTGGCAGAAAGGTTGTTGACATCATTGCCCAGAGCCAAAGGTCAGCATGAAAAAAGAACGTGTGAATACTTTTATGAAGAAAATCCAAACTGCAAGTTAATATTCCTACTTTACAAAACTATCAAAACTATTTTTTTATTCAAAGTTAGATTGATGTGGAATCAGATTCCAGATTCTGGAACATGCACGATGTAGAAAGGTCAGGGGGAATGAATATTCAAGATTCAGAGGCATAAACTTCCCACACATTCCATCCAAGACAGAATTTTTCCTTTCATATTCTGCTGGTGGGATATCATACATTGGTTGTCAGTGCTAGGCTCCAAAGTGCAAGGTTACTTTTTAAATTCTTCAGTTCACGGTTCCAAAACCAAATGTCCCCATCAAGCCACTTACTTTTAAATAGCTGGTTTTTTAATTTCACTCTTGCATTACGACCCATGGTGGGATGCCCTTGGAATGGACCTGTCCACTACTTGGTGTCAGAGGAGTCTCAGTACACACCCTTAACTCTCTCTTCTGCTTGCTTTGAAAATCTGCCAAAGCAAGGTGATATTAAGGGCCAGTTCTGCTCTGGAAAAGAGCTGTGGTGAGTGGCACAGTGTTTATCGTGTCAGTGTTTCCATTTGATATTTGAAGAGCTCACACATTTATGTGGCTTTTCTAAGGGGTAGCTCAATGAACACAGGCTAAGTTAAAAAAAAATGAAAGTTTCTTGTCTTCTTATGCCTAACATCAGCTGACAGAGGCTACAGACCACACTGTTCACTCTTTACATCAGTGCATCCACACTGCCTCCACCTATACCAACACAACCACCTTTGATACAAAAGGAAAGAAAAATCATGCTCAAAATTTATATTGAGAGGAAGGCTAGCTGTCATGAGACCCCTCTTAGCATCAGCCTAAACTAGGTAAGTTGTATAGAGACCTCCAGCTTTTCACTCGCAGTGGACCAGTTCACCTGGAAGCAGAGTCCACTAGCAAAGAATAGCAGAGAAAAGAGCATCAACACTAATCCACATGCCCTAGGAAACTGCAGAGGGGCATTTGTGACTTTCTGGCAGTTACATCTACATTTAGCTCCTTTCAGAGAAGGCCTGTTTTCTTAAAGCTCTTTCGGTGGCTCATTCTTAGTGCAGGGAAGGTGTCTTCCTCTGAGGACCTCTGCCAGCAGATGTGGCTTCTCCAGGTTTCTGCTTAGGGGTGCTGAGGTGGTATGCTAGTGAAGAGCCCTACAGCTGCATTCAGTCCTTCTTGCTGCCAGCTGGGACCTGACAGGAGCATGACATGAGTGAATTTGCTATTTCCATTTCTAAGCTAGTCTAGCGTCTAGGGTGAACTCAGCAGATAGGCTTTGCTACCTCTATTTGCTTGGAAATAACAGTTCCAACAGCAGCCCATTTTTTCAAGAAACCTGGAGCAAGTCTGAGAATTACAGAAGCTGGGCTGATTCTCTCACAGCTGAAAGAAGTGGTTAAGAGGCTAGCAATGCCAAGTCTCAGTGTAGGAAGAGGAATTCACATGTGACAGGAATTATTTCCTTTGGCAAATGCCTTTGGCAAAGGTGAAAGAGGTAGAGGAATGACCAGCCCCAGTAGGAAACCCCTGTACCTGATGTGGACTTTGCAGGTCAGCTGTTTCCCTGAGATGCTCTATTTGCTACTTGGAAAGAGGAGGAGGTAGGGGTGGAGGGAAAGGGCCAAACTTAGACAGCTGCAATGAGTACTGGCCAATTTCTATATGATGCACTGTCCACCCCCAGCAAAAGATGTGTGAAGGAGAAGGAACATCTGCGCTTCCCTCATTCTTATCTCACCCTTTGGGACTCGTAGCCAGTTGATCGAAAGCTGTTGTAGCTTATCTTGGGTATAAGATCAGCACATACAAACTGTAACTGGCACTCAAGTGAACCCACCTTGGTTTTGGCTCTCTGTGGAGCAGAAGTTCAGAAGACTTCCATTTTCATCCAAATAACATCCCTCTGCCACTAACTTGGGCTTGCTCAGATGGACCTAACTGTAAGGTTTTATAAAAAGTAGCCAGCAAGGCTTTTCCAAACCCAAACCCACTTTCCTCTCTGGAAAATCCTACTGTTCAGCAATGGAAAGTCATGAACACCTCATCATGCATCTCATGGATAAACAGCAGCATGCTGTGAATCACTAGAATCACCTGGTCTCCTTGAATATTCCATTTTTATCAAATGTAACATAGACTTGCGATACAGATCTTTTCTTTTTTTTTTTCTCCAGAAACAAAGGTTTTGCTCCCAGACAGACCTGGTTTTGCATCTTATGTGTTTGCTTTGTTCTTAAGGCCATGGTATGTATGCCTTTTCAGCCACACTTTGGATCCCTTTCCACATCTGCATCTTTTTTTTAATCTGTCACAAACAAGGTGCATAATTTTTGCTTTTTCTGCACTATTTAAATAAAACACGTCATTAACATCAAACCACATCTTCTTTCAGCAGTGAACTTCAGGTGCAAAATACAGTGAAAGTAACTGTTTTTCCAACTATAAGAAAGCTTACCAAAAAAAAAAAAGTATCTGGCATCAGGGACAGGGGTTGCTATAAAAACCTTACTTTTTGATTCATTTTACTTCACAAGTAACTTGTTTGTTTCCAAATCCCAGTGCTATTTTCTTCTCTGAAGAAGGTCATAAGAGGTTCAATAATGGCTAAAAAAATCAGCAATCATTAGGAAAGTGTATTGTTCTCTGGAAACAGTGAACCTTACAAAGAAACTGATTTTTAAAGCCTATGCTACTTTATTATTGAGGTTAGGATGCAGTTATGGAATAAATTTGCAACCAACTTCACAATGCTCAGCATGACTAATAATTAGCCAAAAAATGTAAGTAGTAGTTCATCAAGACTCTCCTTGTTTTTAGAACAAATGCAAGTGCCAGGTTTATTTTTACTTGCTTAAGCATGATGTAAGGTTTCTTCCACTGGAAAATCCCCTATTAGTAAATTTATCTGGATTATATAATATTGTCCATGGGGCTTTTTCTTCTCCTGATGACTTGTACCTACGGAATTCACTTTATAAACAAAATTCTCAGCGTGTGACTTCAGTGGCTGTTGTGCTCAGGAGTAACCCCTCTCTGACACACTTCTGCCCGCGCTGCCTGCAGGCAGCATCCAGTCCGATCCTGCTGTCTGTACTGCTCACGGAGGTCTGTTGACTCATCCAACTGGATATACTTTTAAGTGCCTCTGTTTGAAATTTGTTGAGAAAGCCAGAAGGAAAACACATGTAACTGCTTACTTCCCATGCACTGCTCAACAGCAACTGGCAATGGCCTACCACAGTCATACCTCACTCCATGTCCCATGAAGATGTCAAACAAAAAGGGTTGCAGTGGCTCTTCTAAAACCAGGGAAGTGGCACTAGATCCCCAAGTGACCTTTGGCTCACCAGGGTGGATGGCTAGTTATGTTAGCTGCAGAAGAGGCTGGTTTTCCAAAGAAGCAAGAGCTAGAAGGTGCGCTGAAGAGTCCAGAGACTTGGCGTGCAAGAATAATCCAGTCCAAGGAAAAGGCTTGAGGTGCTATAATAAGTCTTTTAAATACGAGGAACAGTAACACTACATTGTATTTTTCACACAGGCTGGGAAAAGGACCCCTTTAAGATCATCTGTAAAGAGCATTTTCCCCCAGTCTTCAGAGGCTGACATTTAGAGAAGTCAGGGTTTATTTTAATTGTAATTTCTGTTGCGTATGTATTAGGAAGACAGTTCTTCATATCAGGTCATTAATTCTACTGTGCTAGAGTTGGGGAATCATGATGCTAAGTACTAAAGAGACCTACAAGACAGGAACATGGTTATCTTTCTTTCAGAGTTTAATCCTTAAAAAAAATTATGCTCTTAAAATTCATTTATGGGTTTTGTTTTCTATAAATGAAACAAAAAAGCGTGCAGCTTGGTCCAGATAAATTCACCCTATTTTCATGGGTGGGTGGAAAAGGGTCCCTTTCAGCTTCAACAGTCTGGTAATGAGTCACTGTAGCTCCTGCTGCATTACCCTGTACCATGATCTTGTGTTCAAAGGCTGGGACAGAAAATCTTTCTAGTACCAAATGTAGGAGTCTGGCAACCTGCTGCAGTAGGTTATTTCAATTATTAGGAATACACATTTTCAAATGCAGCTCTTCTAGCTGCAAAATGCTATTGTTTTAGAGGCTGCAGCTATTTATCAATTAGGTGAGGATGACTGTGACAGCTGCATGGAATCTGCTCTGCAAGACAGCTCTCCATCTCACAGCACTTGTCTTCAAAACATCCCACTGCAAAAGCCTGAACAAGTGTCCTCAAAATAGAATGCTGCCTTTGGACTCAGCTCTAGGTAAGACTAACAAAGCCAAGACTGTGTTTTTGCCACATCCTGGAAAAAAGGCAGCAAAATTGGGCCATCTTAGGGCTAGTGGTCAATTTGTTCCTCAAGATTTCCTTCCTCCTCAAGATTTCCTTCCTCCTCAAGATTTCCTTCCTCCTCAAGAAGTTTAACAATCTGCTTCTCACCCATGCCCCAAACCTGGCCAGCAGCATGATGTTTTGGGAGGTGAACGCAGAAGCCTTTGCCTTCCCTTACTGGAGGATTTTCTCCTTTTGACTACCCTGCAAGCTGCAGGTGCCCTCAAAGCCAAATGCAGCACAGAAACAGCAAGGATGATGATCTGGTTTTCATGTAAAGATTAGCACTTTTGTGGAGACACGCAGGCACAGTTTCCTTTCCCTCCCCTGCTGCCTTGGCCCACTCAAAGTCCTGGGAACACAAACTGGAGAACTCCTGTGTCAGCTCCTGCTGTCCACACAGCTTGCACGGAGCAGGGGAAGGTCAAAGGGGGACAGCATCCCACCCAGCCCCACGGTTTCTCACACCTACCACCAGCAGGTGCAGACCCAGCTGCGTCTTTAAAGGAGGCACAGAAGACTCTGGGGATCCCGCCATCTCTGGCAGCTGCCTGCCTTCATGGCGCTTGGGCTTGCGATACAGCAATGCAAAGCTCACGCTATTTCTGCTTAGCCACCGCAGCTGCTCACCCCAGCTCTGACGGGGCCCTGAGGCACACCATGACCCTTCACTTGCACTCTGGCCTGATTGCAATATTTCACTCCATCGCAGCATTCGCTGATTGTCATCTATTAACATGGTGGTAAATGTTGCATCACACCCCCCTCACTCCAGAGTGCTTCCCTGGAGAGCAGCACATGCCCCAGCAGTGCAATAAAAAAATATTTTTTTCCTCCTATTCTGTGGGAAAAGAAAGTGTTGTCTCTGCCAAAGGACACATTTTATGTCTGTGTACTAGGAGGGAACTTGTAGGCCTGGTGATTTTTTTATTGAGCACTGGTGGAAAGCCCCAAGTCCTGTTGGAGTAAGCATGCAAGGAAAAGCATGCTCTGTGTACCTACGCAACCTGTCCCTCTCAGTGATGGGTCCTCCGGCTAAGACCAAGGACTTTTAGCTGACTGCATTTAAGACTGCAGGAGAGCCAGGAGGGTGTAATAGGTTCCCTGAATCATTCAAGTCCCACCTCTTTTGTTTAGAAAAATAAACTAGGCTGCACAAATACTTCGCTGATCACAAAATCTACTGGCAAAATTATTGTATTCTTCATTTTGTACAAAAGGGAAAACAAATGCTGGCAAGGATCGCAGTGTGGATATTTATGTCAAATCCAATAAAGGGAAAAAAAAACCCCACGAGCACTAGTCAGCATCTGAACTGATATGAAATCAAAAGCCATTTTTGTTAAAGTTGGTTGACATAATCTGGAGTAATTCTTAATAAATCCTTTCAACCAGAAAGAGGTAACAAGTTCAGTTTAAACTGTGGGGGATTGTTTCACAAGATTAAGAAAAAACTGAAGGGCAAGATAGAAGGCTATATGAAAATATACAAACAAGAATGAGTAAGAGGTTTTTGACAGAGGAAGGGAAAGAAGAGTGACAGTGGTAGGGTAAGGTACCTTGTGAAAAGGTAACACCTACAGGATAGAAGTTTCTTAAACGTGCAGATGGTATCGTGGTGGTGGTAAGATTTGTCACAAACATAGCATGCATTTTCCTGGGGAGCTGTGAAAGGTTTGCAACCCCCAGGAGCAAAAAAGGTAGTCTTAAGTGACCAAAACATGGATTTTGCTTGTTTATATGTTCTCCTTTCTGCTTGAACTACAGTGCAAGAGATTTGCCTCCGACGCTTAAGCAGGTGTTACACCGTAATTGCTGCTTTGGGTTACAATACTATAGGCCAAAGTCTTTCAATTCCTCTTCCACCTATGAAGCAGCTACTGCCTCCTTGAAAGATCCAGCTAGGTTACCATCTGATGAACGTTTAACCAACTTTTGTTTCAAATCAATAGAAATATTTGCTTAGCAATGTAAACTCTCAGGTTTTGTTAGAAAGCTCAGCTCTCAACACCCTGGTCCTATCTTTTTTTCACTGGGAGTGAGAAACAATGTTTCATGGGAGCTGAGGTTCAAACTAATGATACAAACTGGAGTGTTTCAGCTGCAGTCCACCATATCTAAATATTTGTATTTGTTTGTTCCTGAGAAAATTCTCAATTTTTCCAGAAATTGTATTTTCCTGAAGGGTTCCAATTACATCCATGTACTGACTGACAGCTGGGCAGAGACACGCCATGGAGGGGATGGCGTTTGAACTGCCTTGTGGTTAGCTTTGGCAGCAGGAAAAGTTCTTCGTGTCCTAATTCATGTCATCTTTTTTCTTTTTTTCTGGAAAGCTTCTTTTGAAAGACAAACTGACTTAGCATTATGATAAATGGTCATGAACTTAAATCACAGAAAGGAAAGTACCTTTTAGAAGTAGGGTTTTTTGTTTGTTTTTTTTTTAAGACTCGAGGAAAAGCAGATGACCTTTGCAAAATTTCCAGTGGGATGAGGTTCATATTCCTCAGTCCAAAATAGCTTGTCCTTTTGTTTCAAAAATAGGTAGGCAGCTGAACAAACTGATAAGAGACCTTGTCCTAGATGCACAGATTGATCTGTTATGATATGAAGAAAAAAAGACTGAACGCTATTTTAAATTGCTACATTATAGCAGGAATTTATTGTGATATATGCTTTCTATGCCTAAACATGCTTTCTGGGTTCCCCCATCCCCCCTTTTTTTTTTTAATAGGCCAAATGTTTCAACAGAATCTTTTTTTAACCTGTGATTAACCCATTACTAATAAACCTTCCTGCTGCACAGAGGATAGGCTACTTTTTATTATTAAAAATGCATTCTCTTACTGCAGAAAAGTATAAGAGGGGAGAGGCAAGGGAATTTCTAAACACTGCAGCCACAACTCAGGCTTTTGTTATAAGCACATATATATATACGTATCTGTCCAGGTGGAGCTGCCCTGGCTCAAAGCTGTCCTAAAGGTTTCATGCAGTGGGAGTGATATGCTCTGCTTTATGAATTTGCTACGAGAGGAGTTTGCCTGCTATCTTACCAGTCTTCAACTTTAAGCCTCCTGACATCAGTTGAATATGAATCTTCAGCAAGATACGGCTATAAATTGTGGGGGAATCCCTTTTGGGACACTGTATTTGTTGATTCAGGGCTAAGTGACTCAACTTGCTATTTATTTAAACATTCCATTCACCACTACATAGCCACATAAAATGTGGAATCACATTCTTGTGAAAGTCCTAGAGGCCAGTAGGCCACTGCCCCATGCCAAATTTCACTTGAGTCCAAGCCAGGTTTGTTCAGCTTGCATATACAATGAATGAGAAAATGGAGTCCACAAATTACAGTAGATGCTCAGCAACTTAAAGATATTTTATTTATACCTCACATTAAGGCCAGAGTATTTCCCTTCTATTGTGCAATCACCTGGCAGAGAATGGAGGCTAAGGAAGCACTATTTAGTTAAAGCATTTAATTAAGACCATGGCAATATTTGATACCAGCCATACCTCTCTTCAACCAGCTCCTCAAGTTCTGAACTACAGCAATATTCTGCTGCTAGACAAAGGTAGCCCAAGGCACCCTCCTTTCCCAGGGAGACATCTCCAGTGCAGACAGTGGCTCTTCCCTAATATTACATGATTATCCTAGCTGTAGCCCTGCCCAGAGGTAGAAACTGCTTTACTGTAATGAAAGCATAAATATTTTTTATGAAGTGTTATCCTTACTCTGTAGGTTATATTGGTGCAAGACTCCAGAAAGTGTCACAGAAACATGATATTAATTGTATGCTTGCTGGTTTCACCAAAACAGTTGTTGGAATAACAAAAGTTGAGAGCATGAAAATGAGTGAAATATTTAAACACTCCTCACAGGACTTTCCTTTTCATTATTTAGTCTGTTCAAGGTAAGGAAGGATCATACATATGCTTCTGTAACACTTTTAAAACAAAAAAATCAGTTAATCTCCCCTTCTATAGAAGCTATTAATTAGCCTGCTTTGCTTTGTTACATGTAGATCATTTTAATGAGATGATTTTAACATGCAGTCAAAGCAAGCTACTGCAATTGAAGTTAGGGAATGCTTTGGGGGAAAGTTTTAACCTACAAGAGGGAATTGACTGTGTTTTCTAGCTGGTGGTTGTGAGCCATTCTGAGCTTCTAGGAAGGCAAAAAAGGTATCACAGTCTAAGACATGCTCCTAGTAGTAAGTTTCCTCCATCTATAAGAATTCAACTGGAAACACATACTTTCAAAGTAGGACAGTACTTTCCTTGCCATTGTCTGCAAGATAGGAAGGTAGGTAGGGGATGGGGAGTCAGGAAAGCATTATGTCCATCCCCTACTGTTGTAGGGCTTGGTTGTTAGCCTGTACCCTTAGAATGATTTGCAGACAATTCACAACAACTTATAGTCTGGACCAGGACCTTACAATTCACATTTGACACTCATCTCAAGGATCTTAATGTAAAAAGTGTATTACTACCTTATATTCTACACAAATATTTTATAGCAGGAGGTACAAAATGAAAAGGAGGTGCCTTTATCTTTCCAAAGCCAAACAACCCATTTACATTTTAGGATCATTAAAAGTTGGTTAAAAAGAAAAAGTAAAACATGCATTCAAGAAGAATATGAGCTACCAATGTTGGCAAACAAAACCACCCTCATTAACAACAGTTAACAAATGCATAGCATGGGAGCATAAGAATACAAGGAAAAAAGAAAAGCAACACCTCAGAAAGCAGAACATTGGTAAGAGGTATAGAGACTTGCATTAGTGAAACACCATAAGCCTGCAAGCAGAAGTGAATTGCCTGATACATTGAGGAGGATAGCCAGAGAGATGACTGACTGGTAGCAGAGGAGGTAGGGTAGGTAATTTAGAGAAAGAAAAAAGTTTCATTAGAAATGCCTTGCCAGGTAAGAATATCACCCAGGAAGATCTAATAGCTATAGATGGTGAATTGTCTCCTAGGGTGGGGAAAACAGAAAGAAGCCCAAGGTACCCTAGAAACAGGAAAATTAAGGAGTGAACAGAATTACCATGACTGCTAGACCCATCAGGACTATCCCAATAGCAGATAGATACCTGGGTATGCATTGTCCCTTACCTGACTTTGATTTCCCTGCTTCTGTCCAAGTTTTGGCTGCTTCTTGTAGGGAACATTTTTTTATTTACTTTGGCAACACAGGCTCATCCAGAGCGTATAAACTGGCATTCCCCTCCCTAGCATACAGGTTTAGAAACAAGCTGTCCCACTCAGCTTTCAGAGCTAGTGCACTATTATAAATAGAAGCTTCTAGTCCTTTTAACACTACCTTCTAAAAAACCTGCTCTCTTCAACTGTACTAAGCCTACCCCAAAACAGCCTTCTCAGGTCATTCTCTACCCTTTTATAACCTGGAAACCCCGGCAC
>VYZV01007526.1:18093-34324 GCA_013401275.1 Pandion haliaetus | reverse complement strand
TTCTTATAAAGGCCAAGGACACTAGCCCCTGGCCCCATACCACCTTTTTTTAGTGAGCTGTTTGAGTAAGTGAGGTGTAGTGAGTGTTGTAGAGGGTGCAAGTAAGTTTTATTTTGCCCTAGGCATATCAAGAGGTGAGTGGCTTTTTTGTTAGGCATTACTTGTTTTGGTGACTGTTCAATGTGTTTTTCTCTCAGTGTTTCTGCTCAGTAATTTGAGCCTAAGAAGTTCAGTGTAAGTCTCCTCTTCTGTGTTCTGGCAAGTTAGCTGGTTGTAATGGGCTACGTGTGCTGTGTGGGTACTCCTGCCCTATGGCTGGGGAGGATAAGGCTAGCAATCAAAGGAGCTGAAGCAATGGAGATACTTAAAGGGTATTTAGTAGGTGGTATGGTTCTGCCAGCAGCTTTGCCAAAACTTAAAGTACAGAGTTGAACAGCAACTATGGAGGCACCTTGTAGCACTATGTAAATTTACTGGAGGAATGTGCTTCTTCCCTGACAGTCTTGAACTGCTGTATTTCCTTTTGAAAGACAGCAGGAGCCTGTTTCTACTCTGCTTTAAATACCATCAGCTAGCATCACTTTGTACCCATATTTTCCCTATATCAGACTCAAATTACAGCGAAGCAGGTAAAATATATTTTAAATTTCCTGCTTACCCACAAAAACTGGTTCTGTTCACTATGTCTTTCTCCTCTGAATTTCACTATGAACTACAAAGCCACCAGCTCAATCTTACAGTGTCCTTCTTAGAGCTGGGTGGTCTGGTCAATGTTTTTTTTTTTTTAAAAAAAACAATAAAAGAAATCCTACTTTTTTCCTTCCTCAAACACTTTTTAGGTTCCCAGATTAGGTCTGTTAATTCACAGCTGGTACAATTCATCTTCCTCACCTTATCCTCAAGTCATACATAGGAAAGGGTTCATTAATAACAAGAGATATTATACAGCTAAGAACAAGGAGAGGCTGAGCTTTTTTGAAATATCTGCCATTGGCAAGGGTTGGTCATCATGGCACGTATAAAAAGTACAGCTTGTTACATAAATCATTGTATATAGATTTACAAAATTGCTTCTTCATATTTGGATTTATACAGAGATATTTAAATAGATGTATTTGAAATGCTTTCACTTCTGTGGTTTGCTGTCAATATTAAGGATATTGCAGTATTCTTTATGAGTCAAAAGTGCCTTTTTTCCTTTATATGGAAAATTTATTTTAAAAAAAGCTCTCACTACTGTAAAGATCAAGTGTCTATCTCTGGGAGATTGTTACATTCCTTTTTCAGGAGCCAGGGCTTAACAATGCTGTAGGAAAAAAAAAATCTATATGGCAAATCTTGTAGTACAAGTTTTTGTGGTTAACCGAGAAACATGCCATGAGTCAAGCCTTTGGAAACAGTTTAGTAATTAAAGACAAATGCTATGACATAATCATTTACACGCAGCAGAAAGATTTTTAGATTAAATCTGGCCTGACCCATTGCTCAGCAAGTGTTATCTGGGATTCTTAAAGTCATTCATTTATTTACATACTAATTTGGCCCACATGTTTTATTAAAAACAAAAGCCTACATTTCTCAGAGGAGTGAGGTCTATTCAACTCTGGTTAATGAGTTTGGTCAAGCAAGGAATGGACCTGTTCCAATGGGTACTATATGGAGATACTCATGAAACAACTGAGAAAGTTTTGGCTTTCAAATACCTTCCCCCTGCCCCCCATATTTATGGTCTTTAAGTGCATTTATTTCAGGTAAATAAAGGAGTCCTGCTTAGCTGCACTATCAGTCATGCACTTGTACTCTCCACATTGTAAATAAGCTGGTCCGTAAAGCTAAGTTAGTGGAGAAACCAGCTAATTGGGCTAAGGTAGCTAGGCCCTCCTTGAAGGGGAAAAAAGTGTATCTATAAACACCCAGCACACACCTATGTGTACATCAAGTTATTGCTGGATGCAGATATTGCTCCATGTAACCATTGAGCTTAAATCTACTTTTTCTTTCTTGTTCAGCCAGAATTACATTGCTACCAGTTCAGCTAGCTGAAATGCTTCTGCTGGGGATAAGCTGAAAAGGATAAAGGAGCTTTATATGGATGGAGTTTTGGAAAGAAATAACGCAGCGATTGCTCTTAGGGAAGCACTGACAAGAGGAAGAGAACAAGGTGTAATATGCTTCTGACCTGGCATAGCCAGAAGCAGAGAAGTATAGCTGAAAGATTGATGACTATAAAAAAAAATTGAATAGAAATAAAGGATTTTTTTGGTTATGAAATTCTGGGTTGCCTTCCTCCTTCCTTCCCTGCTCTGTTCTTCCATTTTGCCAGCAAGTTGAGCAGTGTAGGCCAATGGAAAAGAAGGGATTAGAAAATGACAAAAGAAATGGGAAGAGGGAGGACTAAATTTGGTGTTTCTGCAGGAAAATAGGGACTTTTTCCAAATGGAAACACATTCCCCAAAAGGCTATTTTTCTAGCCAAAACCTGATCATGCTCCTTTCATGCAGGGCAGTGAATTTCTGAAGTAGAGTGTAGTAAGCAGCTGTCAGGAAGGAAAGGTTAGGCTTTATTTTAAGTTGGTCCTCACACATAAAAGAAACTTCTAATGACCTATGCAGCTTTCGATCCTCAGTTGGTGCCTCCTCCCACAGAGACATAAGACAGACCAGTATAGTGATACTGGGCAGGCGCCTATGTGCAGGCAGCTAGTGTCATCTCTCGGCAGGCCTTGGGGAGTACTAGCTGTTAATGCATGTGTGGGAAGAGAAGCACTTTAGGAGATGAAGCTGAGCTGAAAAAATAAATATGCATTGCCTCAGGTACAGGTGAGTACAGCTGGACTTCTCCATGGGACTGGGGCCAGTTGCTAATTCCTGCTCAGGGTGAGTGGAAACCAGCGCCTGATCCCTCTGTTCTGCTTTGGAAAGTCTCAGCCAGCTATAATGCAGTTGACAGGGTTGAAGTTGCATGTTAAGGACACAGAAATAATTTCTCCCAAAGCCCCCCCTGCCCCGTGTTTGGGTCTTGTTGCCTTTACAGCACTGCAGTTCTCATCCCTTAGGTGTGAGGCAGGTGTGCTGACTTGGCAGTAGCTGTAATTGTGAATGCTTTGTTGGGCAGTGTTGCTGCTCCGTGGTACACTTGATGTTAAAGATGGGCACCCACTCTGCATGGCTCTGCTCAAGCACCTGGCTGTGAGTGGGCCACTGCTTTTGCAGGACCACACTGATGCTGGCATGGCTCCTTCAGCACGAGCTTGCATGCCTCCAGAGTCAGGGTACCTCATCGCAGTGCCTGCACATCTTGCAAGTAAAGAACCAGGGAGTTTGGCTCTAAGCATTCAAAAAGAAGTACGAAAATGATTGCAATGTAAGATAATATCTTCCAATGTGTCTTTCACTTTTTCATGTGTCTGCAGATCAAATAGAGGTGCAGGATAGCGGCTTTCTTGATTTGCTGGTGCAATTTTTTTTTTTAATTTATTTGCTTGGGAGAGGTGAAATCTGATTCAAAGATGCATTTGCCATTAGTAAGTGCTTGGCACTGTTATTTAAAACAGCTCTTTTCTATCTGTGGCAGTTTTTACCTTTGCTTAAGCCTCACAAACCCAAGATTTACAAGCTAATGAACACTAAGTGACAATATGTAGATGATACCTTGTGCACTGGCTGTTTGGTGTAGATAACTAAGGCTTGTGAGTTTACTCTTAAACTGACTGCCTAAGCCTGGATATCTGCTGAGATACTTTATCCGTTTATGAGGGTGAATCCAGAGTGCACTGAGTAATGCATAATAAAATTAGTTTGAGGGGGGGAAAAAAAGAGAGCAAAAAGATAAGCACAGTAAAATAAGCTCAAATGACTTCACTGTTCAGTAATGACTCCTACCAAATAACTGCATTGTAGTTTTATCTTTCCAACCAAGATTGTGTTAATGCTCTAAAATTAAATCTCTTGTGAAAGTTATCTGGAATTTCTCAAACAAGTTTTAAAGGGGTTTATTTTTTCATCAGAGGTCATGCCTCAAGAATTTGTAGGAATTCCGCCTGGAAAGTAATAATCAGTGGAAACTGGCAGTCAAAGCTAATTTATATTACTCTTCCAGATAAAAATTCCTTCCGTCTTAGACCTGCATTTCAAAAAAGATGATTATCACTCTTGAGAGAATACATCAGTGAAAAAAGAGAAGGAATGACTTAAGAGACGTCTCTCCTGCATCTGTAGATTTGGGTTTTATGGTGTTTTTTTTATAATCCTTCTGAAATGTGTGAAGGACAGAGACAAAAGGGCAGGAAAGGGAGAAGGAGAGGTATGTATGAGGAGACACCAAAGCAAACTCAAGAAATCAGCTGCCAGGTAATTTCCCAGGAATTTCAGAATAAGTGACTTCGAAGCAGGATGACACTTCACCAAATAGAGGTGTTAGAGCCTATTCTTTCTTTTTGTTCTGCTTGTGGTGTTATACCATGTCTGTCACTACTGTATCTGGCTTTCTGTCAATATTCAGTTTAATAGGTTAACTGCTGCAAAAGGAAAAATAAAGCCATCTCTCTCTAAGTCAGCTTAAGAAAACTTTCCATCTCTGCATGCTGGTGGGCCAGCTGTCACTCACTGGCTCTCAGACTCCTTCCCACACCACCAGGCAGAGGCTGAAAGGAGCACCAAAGGAGTGTGCACTCACAAGGTCAGAAGAGCAGGAGGTGGTATGAAATCAAGAGGAGGGCATCGTTGGCAATGATGCCTTGGGTGGCTGTTGTGCGTTTTTCATGTGCTGGCTCTGCTGGCAGACACTGCTTGCCTTCACAGCCCTGTGGACCAAATTCTGTTGAAAGTGATATTAGTGAGATCTGGTGTTTGATGTTAATAATCTGCTGCAGTGCTGGTCTTCTGCAGGGCAGCCTCTGCTTGGTTTGTTATCAGCCTCGTAACTGAAGCGCTAATCAACTGCCAGCAGCATCGGTTCACATGGTCTGCTTGTAGAAAACCATGTTAAACAACCCCATGCAAAGGCAGAGCAAGGTTAGTTGTTAATTGGATCTCGGTCTGAGATGCTGCCAAATGCTACACAGTCCATATGCACATTAGAAAACAATATGTTTTTGGTGTTCTCCCGCATAGTCATGCTAGATTAGGTATTTTCCTGTTCAAGCACAAAGCAGAACATTTGTGAATATAGGAAGCCTTCTATTCATTACGAATTCAATCTCTTTTTATTGTAATGTTTCAACAAGTTTTTTAACTTAAATCTGTCAGTGTCACACACACGTGTATGTATGTGTATTTATTTTTTCCACAGAATTCCAAATCATAATTTTGGGGTAAGGCCATCAATAACCCCATGCACTTCAGAGAGTAGGTAATCCTTTAGGAGTGGAAACAGAAGACAGATTTGCTTCCAATGGTGAGCTCATTCCTAGGTCACCATTGAAAGCAGAGAGAGAACCATGCTCCAAAATAAACAACAGTTTGAACTCGAAAGCATTTTTCTTTTAGGGTGCCCAGCTTTGCATGAAGGAATTCCTGCAAATTCTCCTTAACTGTTCCGAGGGCTATTTTGGTTTCCCAGGTCATTAGCATGCATTTCCAGAGAGCACTGCGACAACATGCTGACTCTATGACACATTTTGAAGAGGAGGATTTAAAAGAAATACGTAACCAGATCTCTTGCAGGCTCATAGTTGAAGCTACTTGAAGGGGGGAAACAGGGGAGCAGACACAAAACCAGTTATGAACAATGCAAATAAAGACCTTGACTTATTGAGCAAGACAAACCTCAGTGAGTGCCAGGTAGTTTAACTTTTCCTAACCTAGAGTTTTGCAGCAACTGTTGGCTAGCAGATAACTCTGTAGATTTGCATGTGTGAACTCTTTGAATCCTTCTCCAATTAAGCAACTAAAATACAGTTTCAGGTAGGCTGCATAGAAGTGATTAATGAAAGCTCTGAATTTCTTACCCTTAAATAAAGCAAGAAAAAGCACTTGCTTGTGAAGATCACACATGTGAAGAGTACCATGTTGTGTTGTACCAGGTAAGGCCTTTCCGGTGGGACTCCTTACCAGACTGAGGGATTTCTGTGGCAGAGGAAATCCCAGGCATAAAAAATAGGCTATTTTCCAGTGATCTGACTTTCATTCAAAGGGATATCTCCCTTCTGGAAATCCAAGTCAGTGACTGCTAAGATACAGGTTGCCTTGGATGTTAAGGCAGACAGCTGACAATTGGAAACAGCAGGAGAAAACCCTTCTGTCAGTGTGATGTATTTGGTTCATGGAGAAGCAGAACAAATGGTTGGATGAGGACAGATATGTCCGGTGGAGGACTCCAATGCAGAAAATAGATGGGCTCATCTGCAATGACCAGCCAAATCCACCCTTGGTAAGGGGAGTTAGGTAGGAATCAGGATTCACCCTGGACAAGCACATAGACAGTCACCGCAGTGGAGTGATGGTCTTTGCAGGGACAGAGGATGGGAAGGAATCAACAGACCTATTAACTGAGTGAAAGGATTTTCACTTGTATATTTAGATGTTTGAAAGTTAGGGCACTCTGCTGCTTTTGGGAAATAGGCAGCCTTTAATTTTTCTTTAGAGTTGGATGCCAAATTTTGGGAGAGCTATTTTCAGAAAAAAAGCAGGGGTTCAATATGACACTGTTCCACTAATTTGTCATGGCTTTATGAAATTGGTCTTGCTGATTTTTTTTTCCCAAGTTGATATATTTCTTTTCTGCATTTTTGAATGAAAATGTTTTAGCATTTCATAAGCAAAGTTGCTTTTCATTTAAAATATCACCCACTTTTATTAAAATGAAAAAATGTGAATTTGAAACAATGGAAAAAGAAAAGGCCAATGAATAAGAAAAGTTATTCATACATTTGTTTCAGAGACCTTAATCTCATGTTACCCTCCTGACTCACGCTCAGATTTGTCCTGCTTAGGCAAAAGTATTCTTATGGGGTTGAAAGCTGTCTACTGGGGGCTTCCTCCCCCCCTCCCAAATGGAGGCACAGGAAACTTGTCTTAAATGTATTTCCTCCCATTGATCCATCTGCTGTAGAGACAAGGGGTGGCCTCCATCCAACTCATTCAGTGATCTGCTCTCAAAGGTCTTTTAAAATATGCTGTCAAATAAACAGATTATTTAACTCCTGCTAATCAAATCAAATAACCCATAACTATCTTAAAAAAAAAAAAAGACTTCCTCACACAGTGGTTTCTTCATTCCCAGCTTTCTAACTATACCTATCATCAGTATCTAGGACTTTGTAACAGTCATCTCTTATTCTCTTCATAAGAATAATTGCAGTAATGAAGCTTATTTAACAAAATAATACAGCTAGGGGGAAGAAGTAAACCCTAAAGATCCATAGGCATTAAATTTAATAGGTAAGCTGAAGCTGCTGGGAACAAACCTTTTCTGAGCAGAAGGTATCTACCTGCCTACCCCTATTAAAGCTCAGACAGAGTCATAGCCTCAGAGGTATTAGAGGGGATCTGCTGGGACCATCCAGACACTTCCTGCAGAGGATGGCTTTGTAAGTAATTTCTAGGCTTGCGAGACTCCTGGTAGAGACACCCTGAACTGCTGGAAAGAGAATGGCTTCTCTTTGCATTCACTGCCAAGAAGGAGAGATGTGCCACTGGTGTCGTGGCAGTCTGCTCTTTCCTGAATAACTTGCCAACCTGTCCTTTGCATTTTATTCCTCAGGGGGTACTTTGCCACCATGGTTCTCCCCATTAATTTTTGTCTTGATTTTATTTTTTTTTAATCCCTTAGTTTAAACTGCAGTCAGACTCTTTTGAATCATTCTGATCACAGGACAAAAGCCTGTCAATAGGATTGAGGAAAGACACTTTGAATTTCCCAGTATATGGTAATTGGGTGCGTTTAGTACCAGTTGCCATTCTAAGAGAATAAATGAAGAGTCCAGCCATGACTAGTGATATCTGGAGGTTCTCACTGCCATGCTGCCTGTGTATGTCTGGTCTGTACCCCAGTGCGAGCAGACAGAGGCAAAGCGGTTCCTCAGGTAGGCAAGTACAAATGCTGTTTTGTGACTTGTCTGAAACAGAGTGTCGCCACCACAGGTTTGAATGATCATATGATTTAAGAAGTTTGGAATGGCTAACAAACAATACAGACAGGATCTTGGTGAACATTCAAAAGCCCATTTTAAGTCTGTTTTTGTGCTTTCAGAGAAGACAGGATGCTTTTTTTCTTTTTACATTCTCCTTTCTTCATTCGCTTCCCTGACTATTACAAAAATACACTGAACTCTTAGCTCTCTCTTCTTGTGCTGGTCTCCCACTCTCTAGAGCAATTTGACATTTGTACCTGCCTTTCAACAGAAAGCTGGAGAGTCAGCTAAACAACTGTAATCTGTATTTATTTACTACCAAATTGCTCTCAGCATGGTCTCCACTCAGGATGAGGTGAGAGATGTTCACCCTGGAACCTCTGGCTGAGGTTTTTTATGGGTGATATAATGCAGTTGCAGATCTTGATTTATGGAGGAGAACTGGGCTGTGATGAGCAAATTACAGCTCCCACCACATATTCCAACTTCTGCTTTCAGGCAGGAGCTTTTAGGCCTTGATTTGTACTTTTCTGAAAGTGGAAACATTTCCTTGTTGGGGAACGGGAGAGGAAAAGAGGACTTTTTTTTTTTTTCCCCTCTTATATTAAAATTTTTTGAAAGAGGGCAGTAGGATGAAGAGAAGTCACTACAGTTAAATTCTGTTTTTTCTTGTTCTTAATCAGTTTTCACCAGTCTGTTCTGTTCGTTCCTCTTTTCTGCCTGCTCCTGCCCTGTTCCTGGCTGCACCACAAAGTGAATCAGGCTTTTCCTTTGTAATTACATCTTAATAAAGAGTAGTTATACTGTCCCATATTGTACAATATCACTCTGAATCAACTGGTGAAAATTTTTGTAAAAAAAACCCAAAAACCTGAACACATCTGGGAAGTTATGGCATTGAAATGATAAGGTGATGATTATGTTTCAGTTTAATTCTGAATACTGGTGATGCTTAAGGGGAGGTAGATTGTGTTTTAACAATTTATGAAATCTCAGATTTTCACCCTTGGTTTCTGTTTAGTTTCAGGACCAAAAATGCCATTACAGCATTTAAAAAGTAATTTCAAGGTATTTTAGGCAAGTGAAACTATCAAAAAATTATGATATACTATTTTTAGCTCAATTACACATATAGGCCCCGCTGATTATACCAGTTGTTCAGTTCTTAGACACCCTTTCCGGATGGCACTTCTAGAAGACCTGATGTAAAAGGAGTTTTAAAGGGATGACAAACATAGTGACTGGATGGCTTATGTGATGGACACTTCAGGTTAAAGGTAAGAGATTAAAAATGAGAATATTCTTTACCATTAAAAAATCTTGTATGTTTACCTAGAAAAAAATTTCTGAGGATTACTCATCACTAATTCTGAGATCTACAACATAGTAATGAATTAATATTTCCTATATAATTGTAAAAATGTACTTAAATTTCAACATTTTTTTCCAAAAGACAGAATTTTTAATGTGCTATAAAAAAGAAGAACAAAAAAACCCCCAAAACAAACCAGCAGAACCCAAGAGCTTGCTATTTCCCAACTTGCTATAACACTCTATATTTCAAAGTTTCAGCTTAGCTATTGTGCCACAGGGTGGTCAATATCTGGAATTAAAAAAAAAAAAGAAAAAAATTGATAGTAAACATGGGTTCTTGAATGAAATCTTGTTTCAGATAAGAAGTGATGGTGTCCTTTTTTTAAAATTTCTGTGTAGGAAGAAGCAAAACGATTGCTGCAGCATTTAAAAATAAGCCATATGATACTGATTTTGGAAAAGAATCATCATTTGATTTGAGTAATTTATCAAATAAGTATGGTGGTAGGCACTGCTAAGGTTAATACGTGGAGCTGTAACAAGGCTCCTGGTTTAAATTCTAATTCTTCCAGTGACTCATGGACCAGTGACTTAGTGTTTTTATTCTCTCAGGAAATTTTGTAAAACTTCCCTTGATAATAGCAGCACTGGTAGCCAAGTTACTGGTATATCCCAAGAGGAGATGCAGCATCTGTATCATATTTTCCTTGCCTGCAAATTATTGATAGCATCACCTACCTTGTGCAAATGTTGTGAAACTCAACAGATTAATAGTGGTGTAAAAAAAAGGAGCAAAACAATTTTGAGCAAAGGTCAGATGAAAACTACCACGTATGAGGTGGAAGGTGTTATTCACGTTTTATCATTACTACTTTATGATCAGTATTAAAGTTATATGTATAGTCCCCTCCCACAAATGAGGACTCTATGAAGAGTTCAACCTGATAAAGTCTTTTTAAATATAGCTTAGGTATCCTCTTTAACCAACGGGAACGGTCCGCAATGAATAGCTAGACCGAGACACGCAGCTTGCTTTGCAGACTAGACAAATGCTCAGGAAATGACTAAAGTCGGATGTTCATGCTCACAGAAACTGGCAACAGGGAGAGAAGTCAATGGGCAAACCTTCTGGGTTTTGGATGACTGGCTGTGGTTGCTTCAAGTTGTTTTCCATTGCACTCACCACTTACTTTCAAAATACCCTGTGGTGAGCAATAAATAAATAAAAACTTAGGTTCAGAGCCTTTACGATAAATTCCAACCCTTAATCCAGTCCCATGACAGTAGGAATTAATTCGCATAGTTGGGGGCTGAATATCTTCAAATGTCACCCTGTGTTTCTGTAATGTCTTCAGAAAGAACATGAAATTCCAGTTTCTATATAAAGAATGCATTTTTCTTTTTTCATTAATCCATCCTTTGTCAACATTGTACCTGTTCACAATAAACTAATTTGTCTCTATCCTTAAAAAGCACAGCTGAGAAGACAGGGCAAACCAAAGTAAATGAAGGCTATTTTTTAAACTTTTTTTCATTGGAAGATAATTCATAGTGCTATATTACCCTGATAAGTTTCAGCCTTTACATTTTGGGAGTACTCCATGAGGTGGATGTTTTACAATACATATCACCTAAATGGATTTTTACTTACCAACATTTGTACTGGTAATTTTAGAATTTTAGCAGCATTTTAGAATTAAACTTCTGCTAAGGCTGTCAGATTTACATGAAAGTGGTGTTGCTTTTTTTTTATCAGACTTTGTGACAGCTACCACATTTGTTTGCAGCATTAAATACATGCTTGCAGCAAATATATTTTGTGCCAAAAGGAGGTATATCTTCTGAGGAAGGTGGCAAGTATCTGGCTTTCTGGCGATACAGAAGATTAATGCTTCATTTTAATGGAAATATATACTGTCTGATGGGAACTAGATTTTGAATATATTACAGTTAAATTTCAAAGGTTTTTAGATGCTTTTCTAAAGATGCAGACATGTCTGAGTAGGTTTTTCAAAAGTGCCTAGCCATATATGGATTATTTCTCTGAAAGAAAGTTTCATTAGGATCCCAATATTTCTGTCTTTTGGTGATTAAATATAAAATTCAGTCCATAAAATCTGGACCAACTGGCTCTCCACGTAAAAGATCTCAAAATATTTTATAATAGCAAAATACCCTGTGTCTCTGCCTCAGCCAAAACTTCCTACCTTCTATGGACAGCAGGGTGAAATTTTAAGCTGAAAATGATTTTCACCTTTATTTTATTTATTTTAAATTGACTGTGTTAAAATCCCCCCCCTTTTTTAAAGGACAGTGACACTTAAAACCCTCAGTCTCACAGAAATTTAATGTGATTTCAGCCCCTAGGGCCTAAGGGAATTAGAAAAGTGAGATTTGGTGCTTTTAATTTTTTTTTTTTTTACTTCAAGTCATTGAAATAAACATATGCATGCCTGTCTTAAAACATCATGGATTTTTTAGAGATTTAATCAGGGAAGAAGGTTTATGGCAATAACCTAACTGAATATACCACATGTTTTATTGTCTCTTCTTTGTCTTTGTCTCACTCCTCCTTAGAGCTTAAGAAACACTTTGTAGTGCTTTGTCAAAATCCTGGCTACACAAAGGCAGCTATATACTATTCAATGAGGGACTCCAGATCTGTTTTGTATGAAGCTACTAATGAACTAATGTGTTGTTGCTGCTTTGGAAAGCTGATATATGCGCCCTGACATGGCCTTCAGCTGAACAGTGGTGGAGACTAAAGTCTGCTTTATTGCCTTGACCGGAGGTTTTCTTCAGAATGGAGGCATGCACATAATGGAGATGCTAATCTACTGTACTTCTGATCTCCTCTGAATGACCTTATTGCTCTAGACAAAAAGCTGTGCCTATTAATCCTTGCCTGTGCCCAAATAACGCTTGGCTTCAGCTAAAATTGCTTTGAAGGGTGTTAATTAGCATTTTGCAGATAAATGGCAGGATCTCAAATTCAGTTATCCAATAAGAAAGTGGATTAGGATCATTAGACAGAATGCACCTGCAATACTAGATGGAAATGATCGTCATCCACAATGCAAATTTAATTTTAGTTATAATTACAGTAGAAAGTTTTAATTTCACATTCTCAAAAAAATTAGAATCTCTAAAAAAGATAGATCATGCAAATACCTTTGACTCCTTATTTTTCTTCTATTTCACCTTACTAAAAACTGAGAACACTTGGCCAACAACACAGGCTCTTGGTGAGATAAACATGCATAAGGAACAGAAAAACTTAAGAGGGAAAAGAAAGAGACAGTGCTACTACATTTTTTTTCTTCTTTCAACAAATAGTTTTGTTTCTTGCTCCCTTATTCAAATGTTTTACAGTCAAAAGCTTTGAAGTGCAGGGATTTTGTTAATTTGGTTTTTCTTTAATAGATACATATGAAAAGAATATAGAAGAATAGATACACATGAAAAGCAATGAGAACATTGAGGAAAGCGATGGTCGTCAACATCCCTGTTAGGATGCCGCCATTGTTATTGTGCTCCCTGTAATACAGGACCACAGGCTGGGGAGGGACCTCCTGGGCTCCTCGGGCCACTCAATAACTGCATTATACAAGCTCCTTTCATAACTAACCATGCTCCAACCGAAAGTAGGTCAGTGTTTCACCCATTTCTCCTGACTGCAAGGCTGTTCCAGACCCTGTACTTAAGCTTCTTCTGAAAGCTTCATTTATTCACGAATTGTTCAAGCTCATTTGTTCATGGGCCAAGAGTATCCTTTAGTGTAAGTAATTCTTTCCTTTCCCCTTAATCCCCATGACTAGCTCACACAGATCAGTCATCTTTCTCATTTTTCCGTGGTGGACAACCAAGGGTTTACCCCTGCTTCACAGGAGAGACATGTTTTAATTTAGTTAGTCTTTCCAGAGCACAGATGACCAGAGCTGTGTAGTGCAGTTTTGATGCATCTTGCCAGCACCCTTCACAATGGCATTGTTCCTTCTCTTATTGAAATCTAGTGAAGCAAGTAAGGTTGAAACCTTCCCCAAAAAGTTCATCAACACCGATATCAACCAGTTCCTTACATTCTAGGGAATTTTAGAAATGTGAATCACTACCTTATTGAAATTATTTGCATAAGATGAAACAGGCATGGTCCTAATCAGACCTGTATTTAACTGATTGATGACTTCCATCCTAAGCAGTTTAATACTTATTTTCAGTTTTACCCATCATCTAGCTGGGGCCAGGAGTCAGAAGGCAAATTTTGCTTACTGATTCTGCAATGCTCCTACAGCAGCATTGTTTGGAACAAGTTCAGGGATTCATCTGAGTTAAGGTAGTTGCGCAATAATAGTCAAAAATCCATTCTGCGTCCAGCTCTCTTCTTAGGTCAGCAGCTGAACTTAAGAAAAAAGGAGTTAAAAGGCAAACAGATTCCAAGCAAACATTAATATCCTTCTTAAATTTGTTTAAATAAAAAATAAGATTCATAAAAATAATCCAAGTTCAACCTAGGACATTTCGTTCACACAAAAAGCAAGGTGGGTTGCTTCATTCTTTGGCCAAGCTTTTAAGATGTTATTTTTCTCTAAGAGCTGAGGTAAATTTTTAACTGAACCTTGATACTGAGTTAGTCATGAAAAGTGGCTAGCAACATAAAACATGTAAAATATGTTAAAATAATCTGCACTACAAAAAGTGAAAGAAAACCAAATGTATTTCTGAAAGGAAATTGTGCACTTAAAAATTCTCATAGTGAAGTACTTGGATGTTTTCTAAATCATTCCTGCCCTCTTTAGGATCAAAAGTGTGTCTAAAAAATCCAATTGCTCACCTGTAATGAGGGCAGGGCAAGGCAACCAGACTTCAAGGTACTGGCTGCACCTGATTTCAGGCACTTCCCTCCTGTACCAAGATCTCTGCAGTTGGAGAAGTTTGCAAATGTGGTTACAAAGCACCTGAGGCAGCTTATTCTGCAAGCAGCCTGCACAGCTGGGGTGCTACCCAGAGACCATGGGACACACAGTCATATTTTGATAGTGAACTGACTGCTCTGAGTCAGGATATGGCTGTTCTTCAAAGTCCGTAATTGTTAATGAGCAAACTCTATTCTGTGCCGACAGAGCTAGCACAGTTTCTTTCAAGGTTTGTTTAATTCTGGGGTTTTAAATGAACTATAAAAATATTTGGAAGTGTCTAATTAAAAATTAGGTAGAATATCATCTAGAAGAGAATTTGTTCTGTGATTTCTTTTGGAAAAAAAATTACATATTGTCCCTAAGTTAAGTACAGACCCTATAGTGCTGTAATAAATGCTTTGTTAACACTCCTCTTATGGCTGTAGGATAAAAAACTTCTAACCTCTTAATAGTTTTTTTAAGTTTTCTATTTGACTCTCTGGTGCTCATGAGCACAGGTTTTACAAAAACTGCTTGGTCAGTATGTGTCAGGTTTAATTGGTGTCTGAATGAACAAATGGAAGTTGAACACACTTTTACATTTGTAGAAATGGAAAACACACAGAGGCATGACTTGTAATTGCAGTTATTACTATGCAAAAGAGGTTTTAAACATCTTTATTCTCATGGAGCCATCCATCTCAGAGGACGCTTGAAAATAGATCGCATTATATTTCTTCATCGTTTGTAACTTTTTAAAGCCTTTTGCCCTTTGTTCCCCTCTTCCTTAATTTACTTCATCAAAGCCTCAGTAGCCATGGATTTCTACTCTGCTGTTTAGACCTCCATTGTTTTCCTAGAGAGAGGCATTTCAACACAGGAATCTTTTCATAAGTTTCAAAACTTCACCTTTCTAACCAAGATACTGAAATACGTGCTAAAGATTCCTTTGTGTCTTCCGTTTGTCCTCGAGGAAAGCACAAAGCACAGACATTCCATCATAAACTTTAACACAAAACAGACTATCACAGACTGAAATGGAAGAGAAACGAAAGTCAAAATCAAATGTAGCTAAGCCCACGCCTGAACTTACCCCTTGATGAAATAAGGATGTAAAAGGACACATACCAAATTAAAGCAAGCCTTCTCTGGCCATTTTTAAAATGCAGGCCCTAATCACCCCTGGAATGAGGGGAAACTAATGAGATGCACATCCAGTATGATGAAGACCATCACTAACACCATACGGTCTATGGTGATGCTTCTGTGGTTGTCAATGCTTTCTTTTAAATATATCTGTTGCACCATACCTTAATGATAGAAGGGAGTGTGACTAGTTAACGTAGAACAAAAAAAGATCCTGTTCCACAGGCCTTACTACTTTGAAGGTTTATTATAAGTGGATGAATGTGTTTTGGTTTTAAAATACTGTTCCCCAGTAAAAATATTCAATAGATTGAAATAAAAATTGGTTTTGGTCAAGCAATGAAGAAAACATCCAACTCTGAGAGTTACCCCACTAGTGCTAACTACTGGTAAAAGATTTCACCCCTGTAGAGCTGTTGGTACATGGCTGTGGCAATTAATTGGAATTAATTCTAATTTCTTTCACTGCTAAAGGAGTCCTACACGTAAACCATGCCTTTGGCTTACATTTGTAAGACTGATGACAAAGAGAACAAACAATTGTTTCACACTGACCCAAAGCTATAAAAAAAGTGAGATTCCAGCAGTAAGCAAATGAAGCAGCTAGAGAGAGCATGCATAAATTTATAGTGTTTTTATAGTCACTATCTTGTGAATAAACTAGAGGACTTTCCTTTCTAAGGCTGTCAATGCAACACCCCCTCTAAATATCACATTTTGCTCATTACACGTTTTAGTGTGCAAAATAAGTTTCATTTTTCCTCTATTCTTAGTACATAAATACCCCCCACCCCCAAACTAATGA
>VYZV01007526.1:276-15357 GCA_013401275.1 Pandion haliaetus | reverse complement strand
GGCTTTACTTCTGACCTCCTTCTACAACCCTTACACAGCTCTTACTATCATCCCCTTTGTACTGGCACTTTGCTCTGCGTTCCCTTACGATCATATAGATAAGGTTGTGGGATGGGACCTTATTGGGTCAAAAAAATCTGAGCTATTGCATCTCTCAGCCTCTAAAATGAACATAAAGAAATAACCTGGGGCTTTCATTAATTCCATTTACCTTTAAGAGTTTCTGTAGGCAGCATTTGCTCATTCCTTGCTGCAGGTTTAGTAGGAAGACAGCAGCTGTAATATTCTCTGGTAAAAAGGTATTTTGGTGTCTCATACATGGTTTGACAGAGCTTCTGCATTTACCATCAACACAAGCACGATTTGGCAATCTCTTTCTTGGACAGGAGGTTTGTCATAGAAACTATTATAAAGCTAAGCAAATGCCTGCCTAAAATAAAAGGAACCTATCTGCGTGTGAGCTCCTATAAGGTTAAGAAGTTGGCAGACATTTCCTAAAAATTATTTTGTCCTTCCTTGCAACCCTCCTTCCTCCATTCAGCTGTGTCCTTCCTTTTAAGTCCTGCAGATTAGGAAAGAGCAGGCAAAAGCTGGAAGACAACCAGTGATGCCAGCTACAAATTGCTTCTCGCACTCTTCAGCAGCCTAACTGAGCCATGTAGGCACATGCATGTGCAATACATGTGTGTGAAAAAAAATGGGTTATCTGTCAGCTTACGAAGTATCCATAGGATCCAGATTAGTCCTGCAGGTATGCACTCTTCCACGAGACATTGCATGCATTTTCCCAAATAAAATAATACAGTGGAGACTGAAGGGATAAACTCACGGGTGGCACTGAAAAGTATGACGCAAACATAAGCTTTCCCTACTGTCACCTTCTAATACCTCTCTGTCAAATATTAGAATGAAAAATTATCATCAAAAGAAGTTTGCATCCAAGGTTTCAAGGGAGCTGGTTAATATGCACAGTTGTCCCAATAAATTGTTAAATGTGTTTGCAGTGAATTCGTAAATCACTGTGTGAGGCATTGAAATAACTGGCACTACTGTTTTGGCTCAGTCACCAGTTTTACATCAGGGACTTATTTTCCATTTTTTTCCTCTAAGTTGCTGTAATCATGTGCTGCAGTTGAATCTAAACTGAATGGCATGCACAATAAATATGCTCCCTCACTGAGATCATGCAAGCACTGTAAAATGTAAAAGAAAACAGTGGAAGGCATTGAAGTGGTTCACACTGCGACCTTTTATAAACCAAGAAGAGAAAAACAGCAGAAAAGCAAAATTTGTCTGATTTATCTGCTCCTTTTGGCTTAATAACAGAGACTATGTTTGCTTGTCTTGTGAGGACATCTATGGCACAAGAAAAAGCCTACCTGAGCAGAAAAGAAATCCCAGCTCAGAGCCTTCTTTCATCCACTCCCAGATGCAACCCAACTGTGTATTTTTTTTCAGAATCCTACATCTGAAGTGATGACCCTTATGCAAAAGGAGTCACTGGAGTGAGCAGACACTGACTGGCAAAGTAAGCAACATGTTTGGAGCCCAAATACTCATTCTGTACCTCAACAGCAATCCTGTCTGTCACAGCTTTGTTATTGCTTGATCTTATGCCACGTAAACCCCACAAATCTTCAGAAAGTAAAATAGCCACAAATGCCAGAAGGGACATTAGCATCTCCCAGTCTCTTCCAAATGTAAACAGCTACAAATCAAAAGCTGATCTTACAAAGTGCCCTTATTGGTGTTTAAAAACAATCAGGATCCCATAACACAAGGTTATCTGCTTTTGTCTGATTTTGGTTCATGTATTAACAACAAATGCACTGAGCAGGACAGAAAAGTGAGCTGGACTAGCCCAGAGTACAGAAGACCTGTTTTCTGATCCCAAATCTGCCTCCTGGCTTCCTGCACAACAGAGGCTCCATAACGAGCACCATGGAGCACCAATTACTGTGTCTCTGGTTGTTCATTCATCTGGTCAAGTTAGAGTGTTTTATAGGGCAGGCGATCTTTTTGGTAAGATTTAAAGTAAAGCTAATGCAAAGTGACAAGACTTTGATTGCTACCTATATATAGGTAATATATTAGCAAAAGGCCAGTTCTTCACATTTCTTGCCTTCCACAATTGTGCTTCAGCTGAAGGAAGCAAAAGAAGTCAGTAGTAAGTGTATATCACCTTAGCTTTTCAAAACACTACATAATTTTTTGAGCGCGCCGTTTTCTAAAATATCCTGCATGACAACTCCATGCTCATGATTTCTAATATGCAAAATTATGTACATTAAGTGACTGAAAATGTATAAATCAAAGTTCATATATATTTAATATACACACACATACACAAACACAAGTAGAGAATGTGACTGATACTTTTCAGTGCATATTAAGAAACATTACAGCTGTTCTCTGCTTTGCAATGGAAAGATACTCTTTTTTAATGATGTTTTACTTCTGAAAAACAGGAGCTAAAAATATTAAGCTCTTCTGATTGTAACTGGATTTCTCACTTTCAGACTCTAGACTATTCCTGATTTTATTTTCTAAAGGAAAACTAAACCACTAAAAGTAAATAGCTGGAAATTTATTTCTCAGTTGGTCATATGGATATATACCTGTTTCTCAAATCCTCAATTCTGGTACTTTTTTTTCTTCCATATTGATGTACCTCTCGTAAAATGAATTCAGCTTCATAGGAAAAATTAGGTTGGAAGGAACCTCAGGAGGTCACCTGCTCCAACCTCCTCAGAGCAGGGCCAGCTTCAAAGTATTCGAAGTGAGATCAGGTCCAGCTGAAGTTCAAAAACCTTCAGGTGGGGACTTTTCATGGTGCTTAGCCACTCTCACGGTGAAGAATACATTCCTCGCATCCAAACACAATTTCCCTCATTACAACTTGAGATCATCACCTCTTGTCCCTTTGCCATTGTGTCCTTCACAGAATCTGATCTCATCTCCTCCAAAAGCTCCCTTTGGATAGTGGAAGATGGCAACTGGATCCTCTCAACCACCCATAGCCTTCTCAAGACCAATCAAACCCCATTCCCTCAGCAGCTCCTAGCACCTCTCATGTTCTAGCTTCCTAACCATCACGGTGGCTTTCCTCTGGACTTGCTCCAGTTTATCGCTGTCTTTACTGGGGGCTGAACACTAACGCAGAGTTTTTCAGATACAACTACTGGAATTTACCTACAAAGTCAGCTGGAATAGCTTAGCTCCTCAGTGAAAGCTAAAGAACTAACTTTTCCTGCAGCACATTATGGAGCTCACATATGCTTCCATCCAGTAAAGAGCTACAGGTCCTGTAACGTCTGGCAAATTACAGGTACAATCTTCAGCCACATATGGGTAAGAGTGTTTATCTCCTGTCTGGATCTAAAATCCTTCTAGAAGGGTCTGTGTTTTGGAGATGCTTTATGCTGAAATCCACTTATTTTGCAGTAGAGAAATGAGGAAAATAAGGAAAAGTAGAGCTGCCCAGTATCATTACTATAATTGCCTCATAAAGGCCCAAAGTTTTCCAGTTGACTGGAAAAGAACAATTGGGTTTTTCACTACTGTCATGGTTTAACCCCAGCCAGCAACTAAGCACCATGCAGCCACTTGCTTACTTCCCCCCACCCAGTGGGGTGGGGGAGAGAATGAAGGCGAAAAAAAAAGTAAAAAGTAATGGGTTGAGATAAAGACAGCTTAATAGGGCAGAAAGGAAAATAATAATAATAAAATCACAACAATAAAAGAAATGGAATATACAAAACAAGTGATGCACAATGTAATTGCTCACCACTCGCCAACTGATGCCTAGTTAGTTCCCAAGCAACGATCCCTCCCAGGGCAACTCCCCCCAGTTTATATACTGGGCATGATGTCACATGGTATGCAATACCCCTTTGGCCAGTTTGGGTCAGCTGCCCCGGCTGTGTCCCCTCCCAACTTCTTGTGCCCCTCCAGCCTTCTTGCTGGCTGGGCATGAGAAGCTGAAAAATCCTTGACTTAGTCTAAACACTACTTAGCAACAACTGGAAACATCAGTGTGTTATCAAGGTTATTCTCATACTGAACCCAAAATGTAACACTGTACCAGCTACTAGGAAGACAATTAACTGTATCCCAGCCAAACTCAGGTCAACTACAATGGACTGCAGGCTTTGCTCCTACATCCAGGAAAAAGCAAGTGCAGAAATAGTATGGACATAGATAAAGCCTTCAGCACAAATGCTAATCCAACCTAAGCTACTTCACTAATAGGAAATGATTCTCAGTCACCCGGGGGATGTAGACATCAATTTTATCTATGACCTTAAGGCTAACTTTCAGGCACCTGCCTCCCACATCTTGCATTAGAATCATTCCTATTATGTCCCAAAGAAATTTACCTGCTGCCTATGGAGAACTCCGGAAACAGCAAGGACATCCACATGCCAAAGTCCCAGCCGCCTCGACAGCCTGGGGAGTTGTCACAGGGGTGAAGGCAAAACTGCCTGGACAAGGCAGCTAACTACAAATCCCCCAGGAATACATCATAGTCCTCACCTGTTCATGCCAGGAACCACCAGAGATCCATCGGGATGCTATAACAACAATAATAATAAACAAAAAAATTCACCTTCAAGGAGGGACCCAAAACAGAAGAGCAAGGGTACGTTATTTGCTTACACCCTGGTTCTATACTTTGTAAGAGGAATACCACGGGGGCTAAATGACTGGCGTTGCAACTCGTACCCTAAGGACTGAAGTAGCTAAACAGATCATTTGCACTGAAGTAATTTAGAAAATGGCTATAAATAACCCACATGATGATCTTTGGCTTCCTGCAGCCTGCGCCAGTATGAGAAATTACTCCAGGAATAATTCCAGAAGAAAGCCCTGTCCACTTGCTGACTCCATTCTGCCTTTTGCTTTCACATCCACTTTCAGATAAAATTGCTCCTGTTGGAAAACCCTAGCATATCGCAGTGCTATGAAGAATCACATTGCTGCTGTATTTCTCCTGCCTTGGGAAAAGAAAACAATCTTGATATTCTTCTCTTCTTAGAGTGCCTTTGCATCCTCTTTGTCAATGGGTTTGGATGGAGTCTGGAAGAACATTTCTATTCTGCAGAACAACATTGTAGGGACCCTTATCATTTCACATGTTTTGTGAGTCCCATAACACTCGTTCCAGCCCCATTTGCTGTAAATTTCTTCCATAAATCTGCACTGTAACTTTCCTCAAGCCAGCATTACATTTTCTAGCACCCTCTGCCCCAGTAAACAACACTTTGAGCATCTCCATTGGTAAATCTACTGATTGAATGAAACGAACTGCCTAGTCAATAGGAAAAAGTCCAATGGCAACATAGGAAGTCAGGAAACACTGGACAGATCCAGCAGAAATTACTGGGGGGAAAATCAAATGCCTGTACGGAAAGTGTTGTAATTTAGTTTTATTCCAGGTCTAAAAGTGGAAAAACTTAAAGCTTCATACTACTTTACAGCGGCGCCGTTCAGGGTCTGCCAATGTTTCCATTATGAACTGCAATTTTCAGGGGTTTATAACTCAGCCATAAAAATTTGCTTTGGGATGAAACTAGAAATAAAAGCTCTCCACCCAAAAACTAATTCACACCCCCCCCCTTTTTTTTTTTAAGGAGAGAGTTAAATTGAGTTTGCTTATTTTTAAGTACGCTTAGTTAAAAAAAAGATAATTTTTTGTCATTTTTTGTACTATTACAAAATATAGATTAACTTAGAAAGATCTGGGTTATAGTGGATGGCAAACCAAATACATGCCAATATCATTTGGCTGCAAGAGGGCAAAGCTCTTTTTG
This sequence comes from Pandion haliaetus, assembly GCA_013401275.1. Lineage (NCBI taxonomy): Eukaryota > Metazoa > Chordata > Aves > Accipitriformes > Pandionidae > Pandion > Pandion haliaetus. The sequence goes on along the minus strand of VYZV01007526.1, from coordinate 9,544 downwards.
GTTTGCATTAAAAATGTGAACATCGTTCCTAAGAGACAGGCAGTAGTTATTCTGTGCAACTTTGCAGTGGCAAGGTCTCATCTAGAGTACTCTACCCAATTTGAGTATCACATGTTAAGAGGGAGTAAACCATAGAAGAACAATAAAAATTATACAGACCTACAAAACATGACATAAGGAAAGACTGGAGAACTTAGATTTCATCTAGGAACTGAGTATCAAGGGATAAGTGGCAACAGCTTCCCAATATTTAAAAAAAAAAAAAAAAAATTTGTAAGGAGGATGGTGATCAGAAGCTTTCCAGGTTCACTTCATAAATAGTAAAAAAAAAAAACCAAACACAAGTTTACCTGCAAGAATGAAGTTACATGTCTGTAAATTCACATGGCAGTGAAGTCAAGCAGCAGAATCACCCTCATCTTGACCTGGTCATATTACTTAGCAAATATTTCCCTTGAGGCTGGATGATCATTTTGAAGTTGGTGGTGAAACACAGCACTCTCATACAGTTTACTCAAATACAGCACTCAGATATCTACCCTGAAGTTGTACGACCAGCTTAAATGACCCCCCTCCTCATCTTTTTTACTGAAGATCATTTGGAGGTTTTTCCCCTTTGCTTTGTATTTCCAGAATTTTTAGAGCACATTTTCAGTTTCACTGCAATTCAGACTAAAAATTTGATAAGCTAATAAGCAAAATTTCTCACATAATCATGACTCTATATGAGCGACAGCTTTATGAAATACATCAGAAAATCATGAGATTTGCAACAAAATGACAAGTTTTTAGCTCTGCATTTGTTCTATTATGCAGTTGGTTTAATTTCCACATTTTACATGAGACAGAGAAACTGGACTGTGCAGTTTCTCTTTTTTACAGTGTGACTTTTGTTTCATTTTTCTAAATTAACGTAATTTCAAGTGTCTTTTAACTAGCAGTGTTCTAACCTTTACCTAAAGAGTCATACCCTATATAACCAAAGCACCAGTTATTTACACCAGCTTGAACAGAATTTGGGAATCAATTTTTTCAGTCTTTTGGGAAAGAATTAGGAGTTTTTCTGAGATTATTAGCAAGAAATATTTGCTGGCTTCTAGTCTTTTCTGTGGTAGCTTATCACAAAGGCTGGGAGTTTATGGAAATTTCAATACAGTGTAAAAACATTGATTTATATTTTAAAAGATTATGAAGCTTTGAAAAGCTTCTGACTATGTTTTACTTTTGGCTGAGGGATCAGCTGACAAAGCATTTTATTTTATGCACATCACATAAATTTTAAATATTGCTGATTCGTTCCTAGAGAAGCTTATCTCCAAGTGGTGGCTGGGGAACAGATCATAACCTTCTGCCCCTCTGAAAGTCTTCTGACATTTTCTACTCCCCCTTTGGCCCCTGTAAGTACTATGTCTTCTCTGAACTGAGTTTATGGCTCCCAGGGTCTTTCCTCTGAAGGTTATTCACCATCTCTGCTGTCCTCCCTCAACCTCTCCAACCATGTCTCATTGGATTGCATCACCTTCTACCTCTGATATCTGCTTCCCAAGTATTGACTGTCAACTTCAAACACTATCCTGGCTCACCATATTATACATTGCTTTTGATCCTAAAAAAAAACCAAACCCCCCCCCCCCCCAAAAAAAAAAACCCAAACCCAAAACAAACCCCCAAACCAAACCCCAAACCCCAAACAAAATGGTAGTGCACATCAGTTTTCTTCCTAGAAGGTCAAATCCTCTGGGACTGTGTTTCTCATCCATGCATACTGCTGTGACAGCACCTCACCCAGTACACCTCAGGTTGCACGCCATGTCCAGACACACTGAAGACCTTAGATGTTTTGTCTCTGCATCTGGCTTGTGCAAGTAAAGCCCAGCTTACTCTAACTGAACAGGCAAGATCATAACCTACTCACAGCCAACAAACCCAACAGCACGTTGACAGGCTCATGTTACTCTGATGCTGACCAGACACACGATACCCTCATCACCCATATGCCAAACACGCCCCTGCAGGCAGAGAAACTTCTTGAGCACCTGGCTCCTGCCCCTTCTACAGTTCTACTGCGAGTCCAAACCACCGCTCGCACCAAGCAGACATGGAGAAAGCTAAGGTCCGGTCTGAAAATACCTTGGCAAGGGATGAGATATCTCTTCCCAGTTAAGACCAAACAGAACACAGGGTGAGCACCTCGAAACTATTTCAGGGAAAAGATGACCAAACCAGCTTAAGTGATCTGTGATGGTACCGACTACACTGAAGGTTTGGGTTTCCCTTGAAACAGTTCAGGAGTTGATTGCCACTAGAGACTGCCTGAGACACGAGCCAGTCTTCTTGCTGAAACATGGGCCCAAGTATAAGGTTGCACACGGACTTGATGCACTCACCCGCTAAAAAAAGTATCCAAAGTCTGTGTGTCAGCAAACGTATGATGACTGAGCCAGGATTTACATGGTGAAGTCACAGAACTGCACAGATTCCCCTGCTCTTGGTCCTGCTCTTCTTGGTGCCCCACAGAGCACACTGCTCCCACACACACACTGCTCCACTCTGCACTGCAGGAGGACAACACGCAAGACTCAATCCCCCAGACCACTTCCCCTCCTGCCAAGATTTTAACAAAATAGACAGCAAATCGTATTAGCTGCACAGAACTCTCATTTTTCAGTCTGGGACTTGAGGTTCCCGAGACCACATCTCACCTTCAGTTAAGAACTTTTTCAAGAGAAATAACAACATGAAGCAATACTATTATAAGCACTCCTTGCGTGGGTTACAAGTCAAGCTGCTGATGACTGAGTAAGTTTAATCACCTTCAGAGCCCTGTAACCTCCCTGAAATAGCCCCAAATGTTATGAAATGGAATTTGTATGCAGAAAACAAGGAAAATAGACCTTTTAATTTACTGGACTTACAACTATGATTATGACAATAATGGTAGGTCAGAATGTTCCCATTACATCAGTGGATCTATAATTAGCCCCTAACTTTGTTTTTGAGGGATTAAGAACATCTTTCAGCTTGCCACTGGTTGCTATATTAATTGCAACACAAGTGACCCCTCTCCAGCTGTCAGCATCGTGCCACCATTTCACCTACATTTTCTCGAGGCTTAAAAAAAAAAAAAAAAAAAAAAAAAAAAGAAATCGCACTGCTGAATTGCCCCCTTGACATCCTCTTCTCCTTGATGTACTATCCAGGAGAAGCAGCACCTCAGCTGGCACAAGGTCAAACCCCCAGTAACTCCACTCATGTCAGGTCCTCAGCTGATGTATATTGGCAAGGTTTGACTGGTCCCAAAGGAGCTACACCAATTTACAGAAGGAACTGGCACAGACAACTCCACTCTACTCCGGATAGCATTAACAGGTCCTCCTAATTATTTATTGAAAGAACATTTTATTTTCCTGCTGCTCTTTAAAGCCAAGTCCCTCCAAGGTGGTCTCAATCCAGTGCCTGGAGCTGGATGTTAAGCTATTTTTGAATGCCTGCAAGTTTTGCGTGCCACCGTCAGGTAACCTTACCAAGTTTGGCCAGTCAGCCAGAAGCTAAATGCATTCAAAGCTCTGAGTACACCGCGGGGCACAAATCTGGGAACCCAATTTTCACCATTTAATTGTCTCAGTAAGCCAAAACGCAATTTTGGTTACAAGAAACATCAGCACACGCAGATGTTATCCATGTAAATCATTATAACACACTCACTCGTGGTTATGGCACTGGAGGGAATTTGACAAAGTAAAGTGAGGCCCATCCTTCTTAGCACCACTTCAGCATTTGATTAAGTACAAAGGGAAGGTTTTAAAGAAATTGCAGTGAGTTAAATTTAAATGACTTGAGGTAATTACAGTACAGGCATTTTTAAAGCCCACCTTAAGGCACTGACAGCTATGGAGGAACACTGTATTAAACTTTCTGACACTGGTGTATGTTTCACTACACAAAGGGAATGACATTGATTTCAAATACTACTACACACAGCAATCAATGTAAGTACACACGGAAGCGTCTGGTAGACAAGGATCTACGCTATTACTTCTGCTGCAAGTGGAATGTAACCTACTGTGTTAGCCCATTAAAGTTCTGTGGTTAAAAGTGTGATGGCTGAAGTAGCTTTCCCAATACTGCTTCCTGTCAAAAAACACAGACTGCCGCAAATAATGAAAAAAAAAAAAAACAACCCCAACCAGGCAGTGTTTTCTAAAGAAATTATTTTTTCAGAAATATATATTCCTACAGTAATAATTTTAATATTGTAAAAAGGCAAGGGCAAAAATATTTACCTGTATTTCCCTGTCTCCCATTTATCTCCCCTTTTCCCCTTTTGTCAATTTCCCCTGGTAAAAAGGAAAGAAGTAGAAGAGAAATGGAAAGAAAAATCCTCAAAGGAACATTTATGGCTTTTGAAGATAAAACTCTTTTCCAGGCTGAATGGAAGGACGGGTGGGGGGTGCGTGAAAGAAGAAAAGCTTTAGTCAAGTAAAATTTTTTTAAAAAATAACTAACAAACCAGAAATTGTTGCACTGTTATTTCCCCCCCCTCAGCAACACTATTTGTTGCATTTCAAAACCTCATACAATAAGGGCAGCCAGCCTGCAAGTCTGGAAGGGAATTCAGCACATGTTATTGGTGGATGATTTCAGCATAGCCACAAGGGGAATGAATTTAAAGATCCGTATGTTTGGTTGGCACCAAATCAAGTTCCATTAAATAATACTGCATTCAGCTACACAACAAATTTACTTACCATACATTTCACATGAGAACTAATTTGTTTGATAGGAATATTGCTGATGTTTATATTGGTTTACTGTAATGAAAACAGTATTTTCCAAACTATGAACAAATGCATACCAGTAGTTTTACAGTGGCTTAACCAAAGTACTGGTAGTGCTTCAAGAAGGGAATTTATACAATACGTATGTTTCTCAGTGCTGCTCACGCCAAACATAGTAAGGGGGTTCCGCTATGAAGACGGAACTTGCTTGTAACACCGGGAGAGCAGACCCAAGTCTCCACACAGGCCATGGCGAGAGCTGCTGAGGCCAGCAGGACTACAGGCAATTCCAGGCTTGACAGCTTGCTGTGTCCGAAAATGCCTTCAGGAAGACCAAGCATGTATGTCCAGTTCTGGCGGAGTGGAGCACGACACGAAGCTTTCCTTTCTGACGACACTCTACAGAAATTACGAAGGCAATAACTTACCCGGTGTTTTAACTGAACATCAAACCCCTGAATTATAAATGTGAAACCAAGGGCCTTTATATAAAATGCAAAATTCACATACCATTGCCTATCTGGTCAACAAAGCTGCCAAATACTTTCACACACAGAAAAACACTGGCAACTGAGTTGTGCTATAAAAACAATAGAACATCTTGAGGATCTCACTTAGTAATTCCATGCGGTCTGGCATTAATCAATTGGACATCTTCAGAAAAAATGTACTTCCTTAGTGGGGAAAAAACCAGTTCTTCCAGGAAAGTCACCTTCAGTGTTTCACATGTTTATATTTTTGCTTAGAGAAGCATCATTTTAAAAATACAATTGAGAAGAAGCCAAGGATGATTTAATGATGCACTTACTGAAACCTCTGCAAATTGTCTTTTTTGTCAGCTTTCAATATACAAAATCTGCCTTGGCACTTGTAATCTTAATATCCATTCTTTTCTTTTCACCAGGACAGTTCTGACTTCTGGTTATGAGTCATGCTAAATTATAAACACAAACGGAAGCATGGGCCACATTGTTTCCAAAAAAATATGTCAACATATTATTAAAAATACTGGCAGCGCCATCCTTCATTTTTGATCCAGTTCATTACTGAAGAAATTATTTTAAATCAGCACGTGGCGCTCCACATCACCTTTGTACATGCTGCAGGTGTCTATAGTACAAAAATCCATTCCTGTAAAGACAAATCTGCGTGGTTCTAAGCATAAATCTAATCCCATGTGTAATGGGATCAAACATTTCTGCACAGGCTGTTTGCCCAACAGGAGAGGGAATCTACTTCTAAATGAGCTTCCTCGCCCTTCCCAAACCATTGGGGAAGGAAAGGTGGCAGTCAGACAGACGCCTGTAAGTCCTAACTGGAAAATACTCCAACGCATATCAAAGAAAGGGTTCATCCCATTTCCAAACCCTGAGCTCCTCACTGGGCATTTATTTAGCAGATTTAGACTGTAACCTGTTCAGTTGGAACACTGAGAAACATTCATTTCTCTGAAAGGTGCAGGATCAAGGCTTAAGTCAAGATGGGTCTATGGATAAACTTGATATAAATTAATGAGTATCTGGAAAAATCCTATTGATGGTAATGTAATAGTTCTTGCCCAGAAGGTCATTGATCAACCATTAGTATTTCTGCAGTGCAAAGAAAATGAAGGGAAGCTCCATTTTAAGTATATATGAACTCTCCTGCCAGAATGATGTATCACATTAACCTGCAAATTATTCTAACTTACACTTCACAAAAAAGTAAACCCAAAAGAGAGACCTCCCTCAGATACAAGCACACCTTAACTGGGCTAGAGATTAGCAACTAAAAATCACCGCCATGGAAGGGAAGGATGGTTGAGCATTCAACCATTCTTATTACTCTGGAAGTATTAAATCACTGCCTTTGCATTTTTGGCATACTCCTGTGACTAAGGTTCGTAATTATTTTGGCTGCCCCCCACAAGACCTTGGCTACATCAAGAACTCTGCCCCAGACCCTCCAAACTCAAACAAAACAAACTCCATCTTTGAAACCAGACTTTCTATGTAGATCCATCAGTGGGAACCATAGGCTCTAAGGTAGCAGAGGCTGTTCACATGCTTGAATATCAGTATTTGGCTGAAACATGCTCCAGAAAGGATTTTTTACGCTAAGATCAACTATGACAGCAGGTAAGCCTTGCAGTCCTATTTAGTTCTGCATATTTTAAAGACCAAGAAGCAGCAGAAGTAATATTTTTTATAAATTCTCTACCGTATACATGACAGTAACATCTCTTGATGGCTTTTTAAATTCAAACTACAATCTGATGTGCTTGACATCTACCAGTATACATTCTGAAAAACAGGTGCTCTCTTGGTGTAATTAAACAAGCAACTAATTCGTCTACAGTTTTATTCTGAGCTTCAGAGTATTTGATTATTACTCCTTCATGTTGCACTTAATTTAAAACAATAAGCCCTTTAAAGAACCCTGAGCAACATAACCTCCAACCACAAAAATACTGTCCCGGTGTAGTGGAAAAGTTGTAAGTATACTCTCTGGTCTATTTTGACTGTCTTCACTATGTTTTAAGGCCCAGGTTACAAAGTCTCATTGGCTTCGTTCTCAGGAATCTAACTTCCTTGTCACTTTAGCAATTAATGATCCAAGAACAATGTTTAACACTCATTACACAACTGGTTTTGAGAACTTAATAAGGAGCAACCAACTTTTGCTTGTGTTTTCAAAGGAGCCTATAGATCTACACAATGAACCCACAAAAGATCTCAGCTGCCTCCTCACCAAATCACTGTCTACAGCCGTTACATGCTTAACAGAAGAGTGGAATGTCTGTACTTCAAATCCAACTTACAAAACCTATCTCGATGACAGCAGGTTAGCTAAGGTAGTCAGGCTCGCTGTGCCCTGGGGAATAAGGGACCTTACTAGATCCATGCCACTGGCTCTTCTAGAATTTATTTTTTTAATCTAACTGTTCAGTAAACACAGTGCTAACCTAAGACAAAAGGAACAAGCTCATTTCTCACTTCTGCCTGAGAGGGTGGCAGGCTGGCATCCCACACCCACTACTCAAACCAGTGATGAGTAGACTGATGCAGGATGCTCTGCCTTCTCTACTTCAACTGCAACAGTTCATCTCTCTCTTAAGGCGTGTTTGAGAACAAGCATAACTCCTTTGCAGGGACTCACCTAAGCAAAGGAAAATGTAGAATACCTTCTCTGTTCTAGTGAATGATGATACACAGTTTATACTAAAAAGATATTAGATAAATTGGCTAAAAGGTAACATTTTAAGGCCTGGCACACAGGTGAGTATGCTCAGAGGAATTAAATGCAGGTGTCTTCCATCTTTAGCTAACACTAGCCACTGAAGTACAGAATGGGGGTGGAAAAACCATGGCCTTTTCCTTCTAGCTCTCTTTGTAGAGACAAATACTCTCACAGCTCTGTACAGGGAAAACACTTGTGTCCCACACACTGGGCAAGTGCTGCTGGTCAGTTGGTAACTAAGACATGAACAGGATGCTGTTAAGTCCCATTGCAGGGTACAGAGAAATGTTTAAGCAGACCATCTGGTATTGAAAATAGAATTGCCAGCTGCTGTTTCTTCTGAGTAGCAGTATCAGGTTCCCCCAATGGAGGGAGGTTGGAAAACAAACAAACAGAGTAGGAAACTACAGAATTCATAATTGTGTTATTTCCTTTCTCTAGAGCAACTTTAACCAGCTGCATCACAAATGAAGGTTGACTCAAGTTGGAAAACTCACAGAATAGGTTTTTCTTCTAAGATCTCCCAAACAACCTTCTCAGCTGTCCTAAAATACGTCTCTAACTGGAAAGTAAACTCCTATTGCTTTCCTCCATCTATGTCTTAACAAATTTCATTCTAACATCATCTGCTAGGTTCCCATTTCCGTGTTTTGCCATCTGGATCTCATCTTTATAAATACAAGTTACATTCACCCACTTGGCTCACTTCATCTGTAGAGACTTGTTAAATGGCTTTAAAGATGATTTACTAAAAAAGCTAGAGTTAAAGATTTAACATGAGAAGAGATTAATTTAAGTAGAGAACTTCTCACTTTAATGTCAAAATTATGTTACCCATGACTTCTGGCTTCCCACATTGATCAGCTGATTTCTGCCTTATTCACATTTGTTCTCTGGCTCTGTATTTCTGTACTAGCACATTAATTACTCAGAAGTCACCCAAGTTCATAGCAATGATCTAGTCACTAATTTCAAACATCTGAAATACAAATGTGTAATGTCAGAAAATTAGAAAGAAAAAAAGAGTCCAAACACTAGTGCTTTGTTTCTGAAGCAGTATGGAACACACTAACCAAGCCCAAGAGTGTTAAAGTTTAATTTAAACTAGTTTTCTTTTGCTTACTGAATTGTGCTTTTCAACAAAACAGTGCCAAGCTCCAACAAAATAACATCAGTCTGAACGGATTTACTCACTCAGTTATTTTGATTATATTTTTAAATGGTATTAAAAGTTTGTACTTAAATATCAAACTCTTTTCTATGTTTGAAAG
>VYZV01007516.1:910-31691 GCA_013401275.1 Pandion haliaetus | reverse complement strand
TAAAGAAGGTGACATGACCTGAACTTCCAAGCTCTGTGTGTGCACGTGTGTGTAGACAACAGGGAGACAATAAACTATGAAGTATTTCCCCTCCTTTTTGTTTTCAGCAGTTGGCAAAATTTACAGTGACACATGGAAGAAGCAGTTGATTAATTCCACATTTACTGCTTTCAATGCACTTACCAGTGTCATCATCAAAGTCAGAAAGGATGCACTCAATACCATCCTCACTGCTGGCTGACTGTTCCTGCACTCTTCGGGGCAAGTTAACCAGCCGGCCACTGAGGAAGATGGGTTTCAAGGGCATTTTATAGATTTTGGCTAACAACTTGGGGGAGGGGAAAGAAGGAGACAGAGAGAAAAAAAAAAAAGAGAAGAAAAGGTGAATATATATGGGAAAGTTTGTAAAAGCTATCACATACATATACCTGTGTTGTAAAATAAAATAAAAGCTATGAAAGCAGCATAACGACAACATCTGTTCTGTTCATCCAGCAATAGTGTAAATGAAGAACACAACTACAGGCCAGAAGTCTTCTGTTCATTGACAAGTAAGGGGTCAGGGTGAGAAAGAGAAGGAGAAAGGCAATTTAAATAACGCATGTTTGGGGAAGGAGCATGCTCCCTCCTCATTTGTGAAAGACAAATGTTACTACTTGCTGATTGCACCAATGACCTAAGAAGCTCCATTAGCTGTACACAGAGTACTTATGAGCCCTGAAGGACTAAGTAAATGCCAATAAAAGGACCTGTACAGGTTTACTTCAGAGCTTATTGTGTGATGGACAACCCAAACAAATACAAATGTTGCAGAATTGTGCTATAGTTGGGATGCTACCAGTATTTTACCAGGCCTTTCTAAAGTAAACCATGTATTTAAACATACAGACAGGATTTCTTTTTAGTCATTCCTGTTCTTCTTCTACTGGCAAGTTAAAAGGTGTACCAAGATAAAAATGGCTGCTTCTTTTAAAGAGGAGAAAATATTTCTGCCTCATTGTAGAGTGAGCTTTGTAAGGATGAGGAAGAATGATGTGATGCACATAGTGTATAGATAGAACATACATTAGATATACACATAGATATTCCCTAAATTTTTTTAGGTGAAAAAGATAGCAAGTGCAGTTTGATATGTCTGCTATTTATTATTCTGAGCTGCCTTATTCTTTCCTTCTCCTCTCAGTCTGTGTACTGAATCTACCCATTATCTCTGAATTTAGATATTAAGTCCTTTCAGCTATGGTAATATCCTGTTATGCATTTGTATCTACCCAGAAAAAACATGGCCTGGGTCCAATAAAAAGACCTGCAGGTACTACAGAAATACAAACAACATTAGAAAATCAGACAAAAAAAAATGTCCTAATAACCTGTGCTGTATGCAAGGAGATCATAGGAAACATGCCACCATTCTAATTGTTAGAGATTTGCCCTGAGCTTCAGATATGTTTTCATGGTACAGATAAGCTGCTGCTGCATTTTAGAGGGTGTAACCTGTCACTCTTCTTAAGATCTGAGACTTCTAAGGGTTTTGGGTTTTTTTTTCTCCTTCATTCCCAACACTGTTTACAGTAGCTGTTTAAATAAGAATGAATGCAGCTTTGAATATGTTACTACTAGGTTTTGAACATTCACATTTTCCCCCATGCTCCTTGGGTCTGAGTGTTTTTCTCTCCTCAGTTTTCCCACTGTTAGCTGGCCTAGAAGGCATGAGATTCCTTCATATCGCCACTCTCCACCTGGCAGTGCAGGTTATTACCATCAGGCTTGCCACAGATTCTGTTGTGTACATGCAAACCATTGATGCAAAGCCTGGAGGTTAGAACCATTACCTAGGCGAGGTTAGTACCTGTATACGATTGTTCATCATACCTGAGAACATCTCCTGAGGTAATCAAGTGCGGGAAGGCACAAGTCTGTAGATGCAGATCCTGATCCTGGCACACAGTCACCCATCTCCTTACAATCTACTTCCCCTGGGGATAGGGAAGGCAGCATTGGGAAGGACAGAAGAAGAGAAACATAGTGTTAGTTTTCCTTTTTCATTCAATTGTGCCCTAATGTTTGAATAGAATCCAAAACACAGCCTTTGTTTGATCTTATTAGATGACAACCAGATGATTCTCATACAAACAATACAGTACTCTTGGTCACAGTTTATACATGGACTTTTATATTAATAAATGCTTTAATAAATACATGCCTATTTAATAACTCTTTAGTAGAGCCTTTGGGAATTCTTATAATCATACCTTATAGTCATTTGTCACATTGACTCCACTCCACTTTTTTCCATGGGTGTATGAGTTCCTTACTCATATTCACCCTTTGCTCAATTAACAAACACATTTTTTTCTATTCATTTGCACCCCAGTGCCCTGCAAAATTCTACCACAAGTTCTTCCTTTTAGTTTATTTACTCCTTAAACACACCATTTTATATTTTGTGCTATGATATTTCCTTCTGCTGTCTCATTCAGGTGTCAAGGTCTCACAGTTTCAGCTGCATGATATCTTCAGGCTCTAGTGCCTCAGTATCACAGGTATTACTAACACTGGCATCAGCAGACTCCTACTTCTAGGTCAGCTTCACTAAGTGTATTAAATAAGCAGATCAGTTCCCAGGCGTCCTGTTGCATAGCTCCTCCCTGAATAACTCCATTCACTCCAACGTTTTCCCTGTCTGTACAGTCTGTTTTCAACTCTCAGCCAATGCTCTGCCCACCCTAGAATAATTGGCTCATAACCATTTTTCCATTTAGCCAAATACTTCCCATTCAATGCCAAATCTGAAGCTTTACTAAATGCCTATATACATTAACTTTTTATTGCCTTAAAAGCTATTCCTATCATAAAAACCACAAGATAAATAGTAAATCCTTTTATTAAATCCTACTTTATTCTCCTTTCTCTACATTTATTTGCTTTTCTATACACCCTGAACTATTCCCTCCATAATGGATTTTAAAGTCTTGTCTACTACTGAGATCAGCCAAGTCAATCAGTGAAGTTTGAATCCTTTAGTTCTATGTTAAAATGCACATAAATGGTAGTATATTTGCTATTGCTCAGTATTGAAGTATCCCATAGTCCTACTACCTTTAATACAAAAAAAAAAATCTTGCTTTTTGACATGTAACCATAAAGGGGACAAACTTATCTCATGAAAGTAAGAAACCTAAAGAAATACAAAACAGGCTTTTAAGTTCTCCAGAAGGAACACGAGTTCCCTCTACTGGTTCTGGACATGCAAATTTGTTTCTCTTTTGTAGTAATAATTACAATTCTGGTCTGTCATCACAAGCTGAATATCTGCCCCCATTGAAATCAATGGTGAAATAATAGCTTAATAAGACAAGAGTAACATTAAAGATTACATCTGCTGCAGTTAGGTGCTTCATTTAAATGAAATGGAGTTGCTTACAGACCTAGATACCTCTGCGAATTAATATACATACAAGAAAAAAAGTCCCATTTTACTACTCATTACAAGTTTCGCAATTTACATAAGGGGAAAAAAAAAAAATCATTACCACAGTTCAATGAATAGTGTCAAATTCTAATGATCAAGGCAAGCCAGGAAACACGAACATGGGGGCAGAATGACCCCACACCATTTGCCTTTGTTCTGTAGTTTGGTGAAGCACCACAATTACTCTGCAGGGTCACCGTGACTTGACATGCCTGGTCTCCGCTGCCCTCAGTAACACAACAAAAAAAACTAATCATGGGGACAGAGTGTTGTTAGTTGCAATGCTCATGATCTCACTGAAGGTTCAGCAGGTTTTCAGCGTTGCATATGCGAAACTACTGCTGCTGAGGTGGGCAAGGGTAACTTTGGCTGCTGAAGTAAAATATACCCTGTTCTACTGCAGACAATCCATGCTGTCACTGCACAATGCCAGGCTATTTCTGCAATATTCAGGTTTATGGGGTTGGTTTTTTTTTTTTAATTATTATTTAAATGAATATAAACAAGTCCTGATGCAAATTAAGATCAAATGAAGCAGACATTTAATAGTGAGATGCATCTTTGCTGCTATAACAACTTGAAGAATTGATAGCATCAAAAACATTTCTGAAATAATCCCTTCATCTTGATTTTGTTTTTTTTAAAGCATTCTGGACTCAATTTCTTCACTGCCTCTCTCTTCCCTACCTTACTATGTATTACATAACTGAATTCTCCTCTTCTGCAGCATCAAGTATGACATATCATGACTTAATAGGATAAAAGGAAAATAAAAACATTTACCCAGTCCTTTGACAAACTTCATAAGGCACATAATATAACTGGTGGCGGCATTGGCAAAGACCTGGATGCTGTCTGTGTTTAGAAATGCTTCAAAGACATCAAACACTGGAGCCTGGCGTTTCCCTGTGGAAATAACAAAATGAGAAATCTTCCCCATCCCCCATAAAGATGATTTTCCAGTAGTTTTTCAACAATGTAACTGAATCTGTAGAATCTCTTCTATTCTGGGCAGAGACAGAAATTATCTTAGAAGTAAAACCTCTTGCTCCTGAGGCAACTTGTGTAGTCCTTCATAGGAAGCAATACAGACTCCCTCCTTTGCCTTATCTATGAAAAATACCAGTTTATGCCTTCCCAAATGGTAAAAGCAGGTTTGAACCTGCTGTTTGAACACAGATCAGTAGCTAACACTTCTGTTTGGTGGAAGTTTCTGGTTTAGTTCTTGATAACTGCCAAGATGACAGCAGTCACATGGAAAACTATTCAGACTATACAGTAACAAAATAGCCTTGCTTTTCCTAAGTAGAATATCAGACTTCAAAAGCTGTATACACTTGCATTTTGCCGTCGATCATAACAGATCTGAAAGACAAAATTTAAGAGGAAAACCGTGTTCCTTCTACATGACTTGTAACATTTAAAAATACCTTCTAATGGGGCAAAAGAACATATTAAAGTGGTTTTCCCATATTACCCAGTTTCCATAAAGACAAACATGTCTGGGAGGGATGCAGAATCATTCTTACAGCAAACATGGTTTGTAATAGTGCTAGCTATTTGAAGCCTTGTGATTAAGTGCCTGGACAAGCACTTGCCTAGATTATCACACTAAGATACCCTGATGTATAAGAGCAATAGGTTTCACACAGTAAGAAAGACAGTCCACATGAGACATGGTGGTTGTACACAGTATGCTTTCCTTTCTCTAGCAGGACAGTGACAAGGGCCCAGCCAAGTTCAGTACTCCTCCACTACCGTTTTTCTCAAAAATATTCAAGTAGATTTGAAGCATTTCTGTCTCATTCTACTAATCTGCCAGAATCTAGAGGATAAGAAGTCAGAACAATACCTCTGCTTTCCCTCCCACCCCAACTAATAAACCAGATACTTCAGTACAGTCCTGGAGTATTGCAGTACCCCTGCTAAGTACCACTGTTCAGGTAGGGCATTTAAACATACTGAGTTAGTCATTGTGTCCCCAGGGAATAAGACAGGGAAACAAAAGCACATATGGAACAGTCAGTACAGTAAGTCCTTACCCATAGAGTATTCTCCTACAAGGTACTCTTTAACCTCTGACTTGCTGCTGCTGTGCACTGTTTCCAGGGCACTGAACAGGGGTCTCCATCCTGACTGGATCTGGGTAGAACACATTTCCACCAACTCTCCTATAGAGGTGACCACCTGCAGACAGTGTAGGAGAGGTTAAAAGAATAAACAAACAAAAGATACATATAGACGAACCTTCAGAAGGAATGAAGATGGCTTTACACACATTCCTAGATTTCACTATCTCAAACTACAGTAATTTTTTTTTTTTTTTTTAGATAATAGAAGTTTTATTTAATTGCTTTAAAGCCAGGTGTACTGTCTCTGTGCTCTGCCACAATGCTGGATTAGGTAGGCAGAGCCCTCCTGATCCCTTGAAGATAATTAGGCGGCACCATTTGAAAGGAATTTGGGAAACACTCTTAAGTGGACCAAGTGCACTCTGGAGACCAACCTTCTTATCGGCATGGTAGGCCAGATACAGACACCCTAATCAGGGCTGACTTGCCTGGTCTTGGACATCCTCATCACACAGCTCTAGCTGCATGATACGCTCAAAGGGGCGGAAAAGCGCCTCATTGAAGTGAAAATGAGAAGGCTCATTCCAGTCTGTCAGCACTTCAGTGAGGATGTCATGGATGAAGGAGACAGCCTTCCGAGACACGTGTCTCTCCTTATGACAGGCAGCCTACAGGAAAAGGAGAAGTATTAGAGTTTGTCCAAGCAAAAAATTTGATTTTAGTGAAACACTTTTAAGGGAGGTAAGCATTTCATGTTGCTGAACCCTAAAAAAGGCTTCACCATTAATGTGCCTAGGGACCCCACTGCAATGAAAAAGGGAGAGTACTGCCAAGGAAAAAGATGACTGAGGCTCTGAGCTACTTGGAGACCCACAGATGCATGCAGGTTTGCTGACAATTCAAAAAGCACAGAGCTAAAAATAAATAAATTAAATAATAAAACCCACAAGACAGAACTAGTGTGAAATGTTGTCTTTTGTTTCTACTGTGTGACCATTTTTCCCTTCAGAAAGGTAGTTTCTTCATATATTCACCATATCTATCTATGCATGACCAAATGTCACTTTTTATCTGGCTATTTACGGAACTTAAAGTGAGAAGGTTCTCATCGCTTTTTGGAAGAGCTATTAAAAAAATTAAACACCAGTGAATCTGGATATAAAGTTATTGTTTTGAGCAGCTGTGCAGGTTATGCTAAATTCTGTCCTTTCCCTGATGTTGTTCCTTGCCAGTAATGCCCTCATCTGCACTGAAGTCAACCAAAAAGACTGACCAGCCCTGCATTCTAAAAACATGGAACGTACTTGAGTTTAAACTGGCTTGGGATCTTAAAAGACTTCAAAACATGAGAAGTATTTATAGTGATCTCAGGCTGGCATCCAAAGGCAAGTGAGACACTAGTTTTCAAGATAAAGTGCTGTTAAAGCATACAACAAAACTATTCTCTGCTATTTCTACTTCACTTAGTGGGGTTCCACTGAGACTCCCCAATGGGTACTGTAAGGTAGTCCACACATTTTCTTTAGTCAATGAAATGAAGTGCTAGGGCAATTTACTGAACAGCTCATCTTAAAACTCCAGAGAAGCATGCTCCCTATACACCTGGGCAGATGACACCACAAACCTCACCAACAGAAAGAAAGGAAGTACTGCATGTTTATTCATACTAATGATACAAATCAAAAAGCTCTGAGAAGTCAAGACACCACCATTTCACCAGATAAGACTGAGAGTTTGGCTGAGGAAAGGTCATTCGTTATGACTGAAATCCATTATGTGGCTGCTACTGGCATGCCACTGACCAGGGTTCACAAGGAAGGAGAAGGAAAGGGAAAAATGTCACCATCTTCCCAGTTGAGCTGGCTTTATGTGGGAGAAAAAAGCCTGCATCCTTTTATGGGAAGACTTGCAAGGATGCAGACCTTGACTGGGAAAACAGGTAGATGGAGGAGTTACTTGTAACCTCTTAGGGTGGTTTCAGTTTTTTCACTACAGTCACACAGAAGTATCATATTGCAAAAATCCAACACACTGTCCCTGGATCTGCACATTTCAAGTTATTTAAAAGTGTACTCCTCAGTAGCAGTATCACAACATATGACACAGTATATACAATACCCCAACAGGAGCGTAACCAGATTTGACAATGTTGAGGGTTGCTATACATTTTAAGAGCTATCAAGCCATCCCCAGCTTTTTCAGCTTTGCCATCTCTTGCACACATTCCCATTTTCTCCCCTACTCCTACCTCTACAAGGTGAGGTGCCACTAGGCTCCAGCAGCGCATAAGGTGGAGCAATGGGCGAGATTTACTCCTTACAATTCTGAGCATGGCATCACCGAGTCGGAACAAGTGAAGCGCACTTCTCCTGTCCTGGGTAGATTTTACTTCACCTGCAAGGAAGTATAAGAAAATAAATGGAAGCTAAGCAACAGCAGCTCCTCCATCTCTAGATGTCTAAATGGGAATTTAAATCAGGTATTAGGTTGGGGGTGGGGGTGGGAAGGGAGGATGGTGGAGAAAAAAAAAAAAAAAAATCAATGTAAAACACAGCCTATGCCTATGTAGGTAAAAGACCCAAGTTTTAAGAACAACTTATTAAAGACACTTTATTTTGATTTAAGTGATTTTTTTTTTTGCAAACATTTTAAAGACAAGGGCTTGGAGAAGTAGTGTAGAAAAGTTAAGCAAGCAGTTAAATAATTGATATTAAGACCCAAAATAGTAGTTTCAAAAACCTTTGGTGACATCTACAGGAAAGAATGTAAACTGCAAATTATTTAGTTTTGGTTTGTTCTTTTATATTTTTTTAATCAAGCAAAGGATATGAAGCTGAGAACGTGAGAAAATACTTTTCTGTTCCCCAGCCAGTAGTACTCGTTATTCCCTACTGAAAGAGGTTCATCTTCCGTTGCTCTTACAACATTTGGAAAGACACTTCAGTCTCTCATTTAAAATACACTGATGCTTTTATCTCTAATGAAAGATGTAATCAGGGGGCATACCACTTTTAATATTAAAAAACCCCCACAATTAATTGCTCTATCCTAATTTTAATTTCATTATTACTAATTACTGTTGATTGACTACTACATAGATAAGAGGATCACTATTTATTAAAAATAAAGTGATGAATGTTGAGGCCTGGAGACAAGCAAGAGCAAAAACCAAACAACTTGAATTGTCACATTGAGAAAATGATAAGTAGCACTTCAGGGAGAGGTGAAACCGATTAAATTGGAGACATATACCAGATAAAATCCACATCTGCTACAGGACAGAACTAAACCCATATGACTAATGTAACTTCTAAAGGCACAGTACAAATTTAAGTGAAATATATTCCTCTGGGTCCAATCCTTACGCTTTATTTGAGACAGTGATGAAAATGACAATTTACAGGCTTTGTAGTGTAAGGTATATGCTGAACTCTGCTGGGGAAGAGCAAGCAGGACAAATCCCACTGCTTTATTTAACATTCTTTGGTTGTATGCTTTGTTTGCTATGACCCATTTTCTGAACATTTCTGAGGTTATCCCACTGTCAAATGTCTAACCTAAATGCACTGTCATAGGTCTACGTTCATCCAAGTTTCCTTACTGGATCAGGCTCCAAAATGGAGCTGTGATTAAATATCTGTGGATAATCACCACTCTGAGTCCAAGAACCAAATGAATGTCCTCTGAAGTGTTTCATAGCAGGTGTGGATGTGGTCCATACCCAAAAAAAGCACTCAACCTTTTCTAAAGACTTTGAATTGCTCCTACAGAAAGATCTTAGACTAAATACTGTGTTTTATTTACACCTTGAACTTTCAGTTGGAAAAATTAAAACTGTAAGAATACAAAGCAAGTCCTGTAAGCTGTACAGTTGTATATGAAACACAGAACTCTGTAAGGGATCTTCAGGCGATTTACCTGGCATTGCTAGGGAGTAATCAACTGTGTCTGTGACCGAATGGAAAAGCTGGGCCTGAGAAGCCTTCTTGAGCTGGTAAAGGAAGCCTGCCAATGCCATCAAGTTTAACTTGTCAGCAGCATCTTCAAAGAGCCTGTGAGTAAAAGAACAGAATCTAATTGAGAAATTCACGAGATACAGACTTAAATGTGTATGTAAGAGGAAAACCCTTATCTGTACATGGCTGCTATGTGTTGCCTTTGGTGACACACTGGGTTATTGAGGGCATTTTCATTTATACAGAAAGACTTTGATCCAGAAGCTTTATTAATTAGAGGGTGGAAAGTTGGGTGCTGTAGGACCAGCCAGAACCCTTCCAAGATTCAACTGCGATACTAAAACAAAAAGTCACTTTTTCAAGGAATTGACGCTTCCCCATTACTGTATCTTAATGCTATAAGCAGTTCATGAACCAGTAATCAAAAAAAGTGAGAATATGCCCAGTCCTCACAACATAGGCCATCATAGCTTCACTGACTTTAGAGTTACTCCAGTTTGCTCCATCTGAAGTTACAGCCCCTTACATGAAAAACAAATTAATTCAAGTCTTAGACCTAAAGTAGTCCTTAGACCTTGCTGTACCTGAATTCCTATTTTGGAACATAAACAAGAGTTGTTATTTTCAGCTGCAATGAGCTCTTAAGATTTAAGAGTTAAAAATCTGTAACCTTAAGCCAGTAAACACGCTTACATAGGAGGTGGGTTCCACAGAGATTACAGTGAAATTTCACATGATGCAGCCACAAGTTAACACAAACATGATTTTCTGACATTGCTTTTCATGAAAAACTTTCTATAGTCCTAGGAAACTGGGGATTGGTTCCTAATAACATCCGCACTGAAGTGCAAGTGCAAAAATCAAACTTGCATTGTTAAAATTACAGTACTGCTATTCTCTAATCCTCAGAACCAAGTTGTATTGCAAGCTTCCTAAATAAAAGGTACTTTCCATGCACAAGAGTCAAAACTCCTACAAGCAGCGTCAGTATGCTTTACTTTTTCCTCTGAATTTATAAGTAACACCCTCCTATGGGCAGAGATCAAGAATGTAAAATGTCAGCTGGAGAAAAAAGTTATTAGAAGCCTGCAAACTCAGGAAATTTTCAACTCTAGCCTGGACTGCCGAAAGAATAGCAGAAATAGCAAAAGTCTGCAGTGTGTTGTAGGGACATTTAACCTAGCCGTTCTGTGACCATGCCTGGTGGCCCTTCCTCCTCTGGTCACGCTGGGGCAGGCTGACAAGCTGTCCACACAGTCCTGGCAGAAGCAGCTGCTTTCTAACTGGCACTGGTCCTGTCACTCAGTCCCTTCCTGTCAGGACAAGACACCCATTTATTTTGTCTGCTTTAATGAACTCAACAGGTTAATTTACACGCAAGCAATAAATCCACCACTCTTAGGATGCACTTGATTTACTTGGCATACTCACTGTTGTGCACAGGCATACTCAGCCCAGTACCTGCAAGGCAGGTACTGCAGAGATGCAGAAAACCAGGTCATTTAGGAAGTGCTGGTTGTGACACACATGCAGCTCTCTTGTGAAACTCAACTGAAGCAAGTGGCTGCAACAGACAAAGATCAGGCCCCACCGCACCACAAAAAGGTCCATTTTGGTCCTGTTTTGGGAACAAGGATTCTGGTTCCTGACAGCGCTGCTTTTACCTGTCAGCTTGTGTGGAGAGCGTGAGAACAGCCTTGGCAGCACTAGTCCCACACAGCAGGCTACCTCCACGGAAGTCAAAAGCTCTGCCCTTACTGCTCTCCTTGATGAGTTCCTGGATAGAAACCGGCTGAATGACAGGATTGCTGCTGAGGGTGGTCTCCCGCTCAGGCGTCAGTGCCTGGGGAGACTCCCCAGGCTCAGAGTCTGGATGCAGCCCTCCAGGTGCCTGCTGTGACTGGGTGATGGTAAGGGAAGGCTGGGAAGCACCATCACTGAAGTGTGTGTGCTCCAGCGTGCTGATGTACTCACACACCCTGAGAACAAACAGAAGAAGAAAAAGATGAAACACCCNCCCCCCAAAATAACAACTCCTCCCGCCCCTAATCACCAGGCTTACTGAAGAAACATTTGGGTCTGTACTCCAGAGGTGACTCAGAAGGATAGTGCAAGTACAGCTCTCGGCTGCCTCAGCCCCATCACTGTGAGAAGCCAGCTTATGTGGAAACCCACTGCCAATTCGCAGGCATAGATTTCTACATCTGAACCAGAGATGATGCACAGGACATTTTCCTAAAACCATAAACAGATGATCTCTAACTCTCAGACCACACGTAGATAACCTGTTCTCTTACATCCTTTGGTCTCCTGTGTGCCTAGATATCAAATAGTTTAGTGGAGGTGCCTGAAAAGCCCTGGGTCTGCCTGAACTGAAAAGTTCCTGGGTCTGTCACAGTCTTCTGGTAACTTTGAACTTTCTAAGCGTTGATTTTGTCTCTGAATAGTGGTGAAAAACAGCACCATCTTTTCTCTTACAGATACTGGCAGTTAATTCACTCTGACACTTTATACAGAACACTCCCAAAGCATGTAAAGTCCTTTTTCTCAGTCCATTATTTTCAGGCAACGTGGTATAAATTGTGGGGTTTTTGGGAAAGCTGGTGAGTACCTGAACACATGAGGCCAACAGTCCTGATTGTGGCTTCCCATCTCCAGGCCCACATTAAGGACTGCATCCATACACAACACATGAGCAGTATGCAGGCAGACTCCCTGCACCTTCCCCATCTGCTCCAGTTTCTGCTCCACTTTCTGTTTCACTGCAGCATGAAAAATAAAAAAACCCCATTAGCTTCTCCAGCTTTTAACCAAACACTGGTTTAAACAAACACTGGTTTGTATATAGAGTGGTGGCAAAGGTACAGAGTAGGAAAGCTATATAAGAACATGGATTTTAGGCAAAAAACAAATCAGAGAAACCCATTTCTTCCTAATAAACACAAGGCAGTTTTAAAATTAAAATATCTTTTTGACTGATTTTATATGCACAAAAAAAAACCCCAACCATGCCAGATTGACACCCTCCACCCCCAGATTCACATCTTGCTGCCCACAGAACAGATGCAGATTGCCAGTGATATTACATTTCTCTTTGGAGCTGGCTGGCTGGATATTTACTTATTTTTACCAAAATCTCCCTTGCTACAGAAAAAAAAGAATCTGCAGATTTCATATCTATTTCCATACAAAAGCTTCACCATAGAGCTTTTGTTAATGGGTACTCTTGTCAAAGCAAAACTAATCCTGATCTGAGCTACAAGCATTCGGACCTAATTTTTTTTTTTTTTCTGAGAATCTCAGAAAAACTTAGCTTTCATGATGCATTGGAATGGAAATAAATTTTGAAGCTTTGCAAGCTTTCAAAGAACAGTTCTGTTGGCCTCTGGCCACCACTACTGCCTCCTATTTGCTTCAGCATGGCCTGACCAACTCGCTTCAGTCATATCTAGCAGAGTGGTCAAAAGCTAGTTTGTGCTCAGGCCTATTCAGTTTTGTTTTCTCTACCGAGATGCCAAATTTAAGTACCAAACAGGGTCATTTGTGCAACACTCTGTTTTGTTATGGGCTTCTTGCCTTTAGAAATCAGATGCCATCAGACACATTTTATGTGCTTCTCCAAACAGCCATTGGAGACAACAATTAACTTTACTGACTTCCACTGGGTTTGAAGTAGTGGTATAGAAATGCAGAACTTTTTACATGTTATAAATATATTATTTTTTTATTCCCGCTTCATTTAACATGATTCAGAAACACTTAAATATCTGATGATGACAAGGATATATACACAAGACAGGGAGAGGAACGCAAGCTCAGCTTAATTACCACCCAACACATTAAAACAAAAAATTTTTTTCTCTGATGCCCTCTGGCTGTACTAGTATCACAAGGCTTAAAAGGTGCACATTTCAAAAATGCTATTGCCTTATCTGTTGTTCTACTGAATTCAGTTCCATACAAAATATAATTAGTGTGACATAGTGTTAAGAACCTAGGACAGCAGGACATGTACTGAAGCCTCTAGACATACATCCCACGTGCCTACAAGTGTGCGGTGTGCAGTAGTGGCATTCCCCTCTTGTCCTTCTTCTATGCATAGTAAAGTACTTTCCAGTTGCATCTTAGCAGGCAATATGAGATAAGGTAGGTAATTTAATCATATAGTTACCTTGAGCTATAGTATCACTCGGCTCTTGGATTTCTTTTTCCTCTTTCTCTTCTTGGACACAGGAGGCAGCAGCCATTTGGGCAAGAGCAGATGCACAGTTAGCAGCAACTCCTGTAAAGCAACAACATTAATTATTGTTTAACCAGCATCTCCTCCCCAGTCCCATGCAATCTTAACAACAGGTTGTGTCAAGGAAAGTTAGCTGGTCTATGCTGTAGAGCAGGAAAGTCTATGCTGTAGGGCAGGTGCACTCTACGGGGAGTCCTACAGTCCATGTTCCTATCCAAGACTGAAACAGGATGTTGCTTTTCTCTCTCCCAAATTCCTTCAAAGAAAGTTGCCATCCTATCTTATGAGTCTGCCATGACATTGCTCACATGCAGCAGTACCTAGAGCACAGCTCAGCCGGGCTGCCCTCCTCAGTCCATCCAGGCTCACACAGATGGAGTCCTTCTCCTTTTGGTTCTGCTCCTTGGCTCCTTCTGCTCCCAAGATGAAGGCGAGCCCCTTGGAGCTGCCTGCCATGCGGCCAGTCAGTGGTGTGGACAAAGTGTCAATCAAGTTCTTCCAACAGCCGATTAAAAGGTATCGGGCGAAAGCAACTCCTGGAGTGAGAAATGCATTACTACTACTACTACTACTACTACTGGAAAATGACACAACAGCAGCTTTATCATCAGTGGTAAAAGACCAAGTCATATTTGTCCTCTGCATGCTGGACTACCAATTCACGTGTAGGATGCACTGACGTACTTTTCTCAACCCTTAAATTGTCATTCTAAAACACAATTTATCTGAATATGCTTATGGTATATAACAACCCACTGCTGGTAGATACATTTGTGCTTATAATACAGTCTTAATACCTGCAACAACAGAATCATCTGTCTTCCGGTTTTGGGAAAGAGGAGATTGAGCTGAAGCAGATGCCATCAATTGGCCACCAATTGCACTGCTTCCCAAGCCATCAATGTCTGCCAGAACATTAAAAAACAACAGATTACTGTTCAACACACAGATGGTATCAGGAAAGCATCTCCTACTGGCTCTTTGTTCAAATAAGTACTAGCACTCCTGACTTCTCAGATACGCTTTTTTGTTGCTCTCTTCTGAAGCCTTGCCATAAACACGAGCTGTGGCATCTTAGGCTTCACCCAGCATAACCAACATTTTCTTGAAGAGGGGAAATATCCCACCCTCAACAGCTCCCCCCCGCCGACAAAGTTACACAGTCAACAGAACCCTCAGCAAAGATTTAACAGTATTTCTCACAGTTCAGAACCTCCCACACCCTTAAATCTCCAACACTTCTTAGTATAATCTTTCAAATCTTGCTAAATTCTGTATCTAGATGTTCCCAGACCTCAGTCTGAGTCCTGAAGATGCACTGGGATCCTATGCCCTAAATGCAATTTTTAGTAGACCTATGTAGATTCAATTTCAACAAAAGAAATACAGCCCTTTCTCCAACACAAGAAAAGACCAGCTTCTCCAGAGAGTTTAATGTTAGGGACATCAGGTTGATTTCCTTTCTAGCAGTCTTGTGTGTCTGTCTCTTCTCCTCATACTTCACAGCTATTGTTCTTCCAAAGTGTTTATTTCAGCTTCCCATCTCAATAGCTAAAAGCAACACTGAGCTCAATACAATCAGCAAAAAACTTTCAGAGCAGTGCCCTTTGATTAGCAGTTAATGGCTCGGCTGAAGCCAGCGTTCTCCCTGCATACACTGTTTTAATTTACCTCTTTGTAATCATACAGTATACACATTCAGGCAGACAGCGCATTTTATATGCATACATAGACACAGACATCCTGCTGCCTTTCAGCTGATACAATTTGATTTTTTCCCTCAAATGAAGCTAAGCATTGTTTTTAAGCATTTGTTAGAGGTGCTCCAGATTTTCAGCTTCTCTCTAGTGCCATTTGGCATATCCCTGGCATAGCACAAATCTGAACCAAGGGAAGTCCAACCTGTGGACAGCTTCCAGGATCAGACACCATTATTTATATTTGTACTGCACCACAGGCACACTGAAATAGCTTTGCTATGACATCAAGCAAGCAGCAGCCTTACCACTTACCATTAACAGGTACCAAGTCTACCAGAACCGAAGCTGACAGAATTAAGAGATGTTTTGGTTCAATGAACAAACCTACTCTCCCTGTCTCCCAGGGACAGTTTGTCTTTAATCCCATGCTTCAAAAGCTTTCTGTCTGATCCAAAACAAACACTGAAGTACCTGTCACAGTTAAGTCTGATGCCTTCTCTACTGGTAATTTTGTGAAACACCATGTGTTGCGTGATGACATGCTGTTCTATATGTAATCCAATGAAGCAGCATGTTATTGTAGCTTGTTTTAGACGTGCTTGGAGGTTAGCCTTGCCATCATAACATAGTACTGACCAGTCAGCATGGTGATAAGTGGAAGGCTGTGCTCTTCAGGGCTTCCCCAGTATCCAGCTTCCCCCAGCATATTCCTTTCTAGTACTTGGTGGTACAGTTCTTCAACCCAGGCCTGGGAAAATACCATCAACACTCCACTGGACTGGACCTGCTTCATGAACTCCTTCTGCAGAGAACCATAAAAGCCAGATGTAAGACAAAAGTAAGCCCTACAGCATGAACCTCAGCCCCTAGATCTACTCCTGAGCGTAAAGGAACGCAGCAGTAGAAATGAAGTTATGCAAAAATAAGAATTTATGCAAAAATAAGAATTAACAGGATCGCAATGTGTCTCTATAGCAGAGAATGACATGAATAAGGAGACTTCCCTTCTCTTATTGCAGTTCATGCAAGATGCAAATCATAGTGACAGTTCTTGCACAGTGACAATGGGACATGCTGATCTCTCACTATTTCCACAAGGTAGGGGTCTCAATTCCAATAAAAAGAAGCTGTGGCACCTAATGCTGCCTGTCCAGCAATGGGACCCTTCTGCATTGAACAGTCACCACAGATGAACTGGGGTCCAATTAGATACTGAACTATTTTCAACAATACTTAGGTCATGCTCAGGCCTGTTGTGCACAGTGCTCCCCCTGGAGAAGGTTCTGAGTCACAGATTTGCTTTTGCAGGTGCTGAAGAACATACCAGAACAGATGATGACGTTAAAACCCACTTGTTCTTGAGGTCTTCTGGAATATAAATTCTCTTACATGGGAAGCTCAGCAATAATGGTACCTTTTGACAGAATTTTTTTGGTTTTCATTTTTTGGTTCCATATATGTCACCAATTTTTTTATTTTTAGGAAAACTCTGAAACAACTTCTCTTGGGCAACTTAGTTGAAAAACATAGATTCATGTTTTATAACTCCTGCAGCCTTCAAAACAATTTTTAAAAAACCCATGAAGCTAAGGAATCCCAGGTGCCACAAAAATCATAGAATGGTTTGGGTTGGAAAAGACCATAAAGATCATCTAGTTCCAACCCCCCTGCCATGGACAGGGACACCTTCCACTAGACCAGGTTGCTCAAAGCCCCATCCAACCTGGCCTTGAACACTTCCAGGGAGGGGGCATCCACAGCTTTTCTGGGCAACCTGTTCCAGTGCCTCACCACCCTCATAGTGAAAAATTTCTTCCTTACATCTAATCTAAATCTACCCTCTTGCAGTTTAAAGCCATTATCCC
Source organism: Pandion haliaetus (assembly GCA_013401275.1). NCBI lineage: Eukaryota > Metazoa > Chordata > Aves > Accipitriformes > Pandionidae > Pandion > Pandion haliaetus. The sequence continues at coordinate 14,386 of VYZV01007516.1, read as the reverse complement.
TTGTCCTATCACTACACGCCCTTGTAAAAAGTCCCTCTCCAGCTTTCTTGTAGGCCCCCTTTAGGTATGGGAAGGCTGCTACAAGGTCTCCCCAGAGCCTTCTCTTCTCCAGGCTGAACAACCCCAACTCTTCATAGGAGGGTTGCTCCAGCCCTCTGATCATCTTCATGGCCCTCCTCTGGACTTGCTCCAACAGGTCCATGTCCTTCTTACGTTGGGGGCCCCAGAGCTGAACACAGTACTCCAGGTGGAGTCTCACAAGAGTGGAATAAAGGGGCAGAATTACCTCCCTCGACCTGCTGGTCACGCTTCTCTTGATGCAGCCCAGGATGTGACTGGCTTTCGGGGCTACAAGCGCACATTGCCAGGTCATGTTGAGCTTCTTGTCAACCAACACCCCCAAGTCCTTCTCCTCAGGGCTGCTCTCTATGCACACATTGCCCAGCCTGTATTTGTGCTTGGGATTGCCCCGACCCATGTGCAGGACTTGCACTTGGCCTTTCTGAATTTCATAAGGTTTGCACGGGCCCACCTCTCCAGCCTGTCAAGGTCCCTCTGGATGGCATCCCGTCCCTCCAGCGTGTCGACCGCACCACACAGCTTGGTGTTGCTGGCAAACTTGCTGAGGGTGCACTCAATCCCACTGTCCATGTCACCAGCAAAGATACTAAACAGTGCTGATCCCAACACCAACCCCTGAGAAATGCTCATCCATTCATATGACTAAAACCTAATAATTTTTCACTCTAACTTCTCATGTCTTCATCTGTGTAAATACAAATCAAGTATTAAGCAAGAATTTGTCATTATGCTCAAAAGTAGTTGCAAGATGAAGGTATAACCCTTGATAATGTGCATGAACAATACTTGCTGTTATCACATGATGCTAATGAAGATCTGTTCTGAAGATATAGAGTGTCCATCATAATGACTGCTACTTTAATGACAATCAGTAAGCAGCATTCCTTCCCCCCCAAATTACAGAGAAGCTGTGTAATTCAGATGCATGACATTTATCATGCAAGATTCATAAGCAGCTTGGAGAACGCTTCATTTGCAATTATTATTTCTCTACTTAGCAAGCAGCCTGAAGGCTTTATGTGTGGGCTGTTTTATGTGAAAGGAAGCAAAACAAATTTTCTTTTTTAACAGTTTTCCCATATTCCCCAACTCACCAGCAACACAGGGGCTGGGGTAGGTTTCTTCCTGTAGTAATCCGAGTTGGCCAATTTTAGGTTGAGCAGCAGAGTGTAATGTGAGACCATGTAGAGACTGTCTGCATTCATCAGAGTCTGGAAGCTGAAATTTAGGTTTCCCTCAAATCCTGGTGAGTGCATCATACCTAACAAAAACACCATGTGAGCTCTCACATTTTACACAGATTTTGCCTGGAAAAAAAAAAAAATCAGAAACTAACCCTAGCATTTCAGCAGCAACAGATTGCTAGAATAGTTAATGAACCATCAGTAGAAATTACTCTACTAAATGTACTAGAGTAGGGAATAGAAAAATAAGTAGTCCATCTAGAATGCAGTGCTGCAAGGCAAACTGAACACTCCAGTCACAGTCCAGCAAAGTAACATGCTAAATTTGAAACACACAAGGAGCACCAGCATTCATTGGGATGACTGCCATGTACAAAGCAAAGGGCAGGATACATCTGCAATGCTAACTGGAAAGGTGAGGTGGGAAGAGGCAAAGGCAAAGCCTTCGTACTTAACTGAGCATATATTGCACCAAATCGTGTTAATGAAGGTGACAACCCTTTTAACCCTCTAGTAAATCTGTCCTGGCTAAGTGAGTTGTTGGATGGGGACTGGAGTGCTCGGCACCTTGCAGGATCAGGCTGTAATCATCATTCTCTCCCTGGCCTAGAGGTATGTGGACAAATATTTGGGGCCAAGTTGGCTAGAACTTGCTACAACTCCAAGCCCTGTTTAGTTCATAAAAGACTTGGTTTCTAGATAGCTGAGCACCTGCAGCTCTGTCAGACCCATAAGCCACCTGTAAGCTCTCAGTACTCCTGAAAACACTATTTGTATGAAACGACAACCTACAACCATGCCCAGTGGCACAATCCCTCTTCCCAGGTAGGATGGACGGCACATACATTTTCCCCTGAGTTAACTGACCTACTGATAGAAAAACATAAGTCAAGGATGAGCAATACCTAATTGAATCCCCATGAACTGTAGTTTGAGCCACAAAAAAACCAGAAATATTAGACCCACCACCATGACCCACAATATCTCATGGTTTTCACATCAACTGTGAAATCCATTCATATAATGTCAATTAGGGAAGATTAAGGAGTAAGCTTTATCCTAGAGGAACGTTTGAAATGAAACAAAAAAAAACAGCTTCCAAGGTTAGTTACACGATGAAGCAAAGCTGTGTTGTTTGTTAACTGCTGCAGTGGTTTACTGTGACTATATTCCTCCCACCATAAAGCTCGTACCTCTTCTTAGACAAAATACAACAAACCATTAACATATAAATAAATAAATAAATAAAAAATCCACACACAGAAAAGAAGCAAATGTTTTTCTTGCCTCGTGAGGGTTTGAAAGCTCTGTGCTGCTGCCTTCTCGGACTTTCCACTGTCTTCACTTTGGGGGCGTGGATAAGGTGAGTAACTGTTTGAGGGCGGATTTAGAAAGAGAGTAACTGTTCCAGGGTGGGTCTAAAAAATGAATAGCTGTTCAAGGGAGCAACCTTTGTGGAAGAGGGGTGATAGGGCTGGCCACAAACCATACCCACATGGGTTGGCATGTGCTTGGGGTAGATTTCTCGTGGTGAATGTTAACAGAGAATCTTTACCTAGTAGCAAAACTGCAATCACGTGCTTGAAAGTAGCCTGTGAGTAGCTCCAGTGACTACTCCATCACTGAAGGCAAAGATGCACCTTAACACTTTGTTGGATGGAGGATCATGATATTGATGTAGCTAGAATATATTGATTTGATGCCTCATCTCTCTTAAATATGTACATCAGGGACTAGAATCTGCTAAAGTAATAAAAACCTCAAGGCAGAGAAGCATGTAAAAGAAAAAATAAGTCCACTTTATTTTTGCATTAAAATATTTAAAAAATTGTGCAACTTCCTATATGAGACTACAATTAAAAGGGAAGGTGTATAACTGCACATAAAAGTGGCTACTACATAGTGGGTATGTATTTGAGCACCCAAAAGTGTTTGGGAAAAATATGGTCCCTAATTTCCTCTAAAATATGAGAAAATAAACAACTGCATTTAAGAGATGCTGAGATCTCAAAAGCAGAAGATTAGCTGATGTGTAAACTTGCAATGATGCTTGCCAACATAAAAACCTTGCTGCTAAAAGCTGTGGAATTGAAACTGAAATGAGGTGCTAAAAATGTTTGCTATGATTATTCACACAATGGCACACAATTTTTAGAATTAATGCCTTGACACTGCAGTTCTTGAGAACAGTTACATCTGAACTAAGAGAATACTGATCATTAACTTTAATTATAAAAATCTGCCAGCTATAATAAACAATGAGGTTAGCACACTGTCTTAACAGAGATAACAGTTCATTTAAATTGGCCAGGTAGAAGGAGGTCCTGGAAAAATGCAGACTTCTTGTTTTGTGCAAGTCAAGATAACATTGAGAATTTTTAGATAATTTGGTATTTTTTAAGAAAGACATCACACTCCAGTGTCACTTAGGAATTTTTTGGCATTGGTTTTATCTAGCAACAAAGAACAACTTTCTGAGGAAAGATGAAAACTCTAGATTAGGAACACTTTTAACCAACTGACTTCCAAATCTTAATTTCACTGTAACCCTGCTTAGCTGACTTCACTTTTTCCATGCTTACACTCCCATGCCAGTGCCTCAGATTTCTACTTTCTTTCATTGCTTTTGAATCCTATGAGAACATAATATTACAATACTATTTAAGGACCTAGCTTGTAGCAAAGACTACTAAATTGTAGCTAATGTATTTCTCCCCCGAAGTTCAAGAACAATTGAAAAATGAAAGAATGCAGTTAAATAAGGTCTCTCAGAAAACACAAAAAACCTGCTTCTGTCCTGGCTGGTCTCAGAACTGCACCTGTCTCTTTTCTCACTTCGAATCTTAACCAATACTCAATTTTCCTAATGTATTCTTCAGGAATTACACATCAATAGATGTTGTACATACAATGACTAGGACCAGTTCCTCTAACTTCACCACCTAATCTGAGCCTTGAATTGTCTGTGCTAATGAAGGAGTCCTGAAATAAGGACTCAAATGTTGCCTATAGAAGCAGATCAGACTGGTGTCTCAGAAGCTCTCCAGGGCAAGTTCCTGCCCCTAGAGATGTGTTTCAACTTTAGTAAGTCTGTCTCCCTCTACAGGTCTCCAAACTCACACCCCTCTCACATACACAGGAACACAAGTCATCACCTCAGGAGGACTGATGGATTTTGCTTAAGATCTGAGGTACAAGTTAAGGGACTGTTTCAGCTGCATTGAATCTCACTCCAGGTGTCCAACTGAAACATGAACTGCACAGATCTTGTGAAAGCATGAAACTACAACCCTGTAACAGTCACAGCTCTATGAAAACATCAGGATACCTCTCCCAAGCTATTTTAATACAGTAACCTGCTACTGTATTTTTCGATGATTCCTTACTGAGTGGCATCTTCTAAGAATACTTCACCAAATCAGACTGGAAACATGGGGTACATTTTTAAGTACAGATTGAGTCATGGGGGTTGCTTTCTTAGGAAAGTGAAAGGTCTTTCTCAACTCAACAGTCTAAGTCCACGACTAGGTATCTTTAAGAGAGATGTACAAACCAGAAATTATGGACTTAATGCAGAAATTGAGTAATATCCTTCCATCTTTCTCACTGTATTAGTCACACTGAATGACAACAAAAGCCACATTTAGCCTTAAAATCTAAAAGTCTGCTAGGTCTACCTCTTCCAATGCTTTAAAATGTTCTAAAGGGATTTGATAGACAAAAGAGAAAAGAGGTGGTATAATCATTCTTGCATGAAGGAACAGGTGCACAGAAGTTTGAGCTAGAGTTCTAGTCCTGGTCTTTTGGCATAACCTCAGGATCACTCTTTTTCAGGAAAAAGAAATCCCTTGTGACAGAAAGGATGCTTTTGAGCACCTCAATTAGGGATATAATTAATATTAATGTCTGCTTTAAGATATCTCCTTTCTGTGATATAACATGGCCAATGTTTCTTAAGAATGTCATCTACCACCTTCCTGAGTTAGGCCTTATTTGGGCCGCATTTAAACAGGATATCAGGAGTATCAGCTTATTCACCCAGCTTCATATCTAAATTATGCTGTATGATGATAGGAGGCATCCTGACTCTGTATGAGTTTAATGTGTGTGAGAGTGCAAATGAATGAAGCAATGATGAGGAGAGGAGCAATAGGAAAGGCAATTGTGGTGAATTAAGTGAAACAGAGAAATATATTTTAACAAGCATTTCCACTTTGGCCACTGTCAGAAAAAAGAANATTTATACACATTTTAAATATACTATCAACAGGACAAAGTAGCCTTTGCATGGCATTGTTTTGTTTGATTGACCAAGTGAAGATCCCAAAGGTTCTAACCCTGAAAGAACTACTCCATTTAATCTCTTAAAAGGTAAGATCTTTAACTATTTTTCACTTGGTCTGGGCTTTGAGCTTTGCATTTCCCATCATCTTAGATAGCAGTATTAAGAAAAACAAGAGAGTGAAGAAAAAGAGAGATGCTCCTCTTTTCTTATCCTTTCAGGAGCTTACTACTGTGGGATTTTTATCATCTTCACAAGGCTGGCATTACTAATAGTAATGCAGTGATGTACTAAGCTACTTAAATCTCTTTGAAAACAGGTGAAGGTCCTCCCCACACCCTTTTCATGCCAAGGGGCAACCCCAACATCTCTTTAATGACAGCATGTGCAAATCTTCTCAACAGATCTTCACAAACCTGTGAAGAAGGATCTTACTACAGAAAATTCGATTTCTCTGTTGACTGAGGACATAATCCAGAGCCTGTTAAGAGTCAATGCACTGACCTCCCTTTGAATCAGTGCCTGCATATTCTATTTGCTTTGCCCTAAATGAAGTGTGCTGCTGTAGAGGAATGTGCTCTGTAAAGCACAAACCTCCTTATTCTGGATATGTTCTCTGAAGATGAAACCTACAAGAGAAGCTGTGTACAGTGCTGTCACAGTGTGCATGCTGGTTAGATAGTAAATATTTGCTTGCAAACCTGAGCAGAATGTTGAAGAGAAGCTCTGCAGTGCTCCATCCACCTCCTCTATGCTGGGAAGAGCTATAAGCCGCGGAAGAAGAGCTTCAAGGGACTGGATAAACAGCCGTGCACTGTGCTGGTCTGCTTCTTGGTTCTTCAGCAATTTCAGAGAGAGAGCAGCAGTACGTAGGGACCTGTGACCTGGACAATCCCGTGGTGTCTGCTCCTCGTCAGCCAGGGAGCAATTGTCAGAGCCTATGTCTGAGACATCTGACCTGCCTGAGTCCTTCTCTGCTGCCATGGAATACTGATCACATGAATCAAACTCAGTCCTAGAAAGGTCTTGATCATCTATGCTGAAGTTACTTTCACTGTATCTGGATCCATAGGACCGGGTCTTGCAATCAACTGATAAGAAGTTCGTTATATCTGGATAGACTATGGTGTGACTTCTCTGAACAACATCTGGCTGGTCAATGGTTTCCGACTCTGGTTCTCTATAATGAATCTCTTTGCTTTCGTGTCCAGCTGGAGATGGCAGTGAGGTTTTTTGACTTTCTGGATTATCCTCTGGCGTTGTCTGGCCCATATCCCCTTCCAAAGTGGTCTGGCCCGTGTCTGTGGTAACACTAATGCTGATATCAGGACTCTTCTCATTTCCTGATTCCCAGGCAGGATTTTCTGAGGACAGGATGCGTCTCTGCCACCTGAAGTCGGCATCATTGATCTCCATGGAGTCTCTGCTCGTCTCAGTCCCATCCTTCAATTCCTCTAAGTGTCGGAGCAGAAGCTGGATCTGCTCTTCACTGAGACCTCTCCCTTGGCTCAGCTCGTCTAACGCTCCAAGCAGGGCAAAGACGCAGGACACTGAAGCATAACATGCTTCAATACCACCTTTGATGCACGCTTCCGTCATCCCGTCCATGATACTACAATTAAAACAGAGTTTATTTAAGTGACGCAGCACCTATAGCAAGTACATGTCACTATCATCCAACACTATCCTTCCATAACCAAGAAAAAAAGAAGTGAAATTATCCTGTAAGACTACCAAGAAAAACAACTAGTATTAGAACAAATTACTAAGTCTCCCATGTGGATATGGCCATTCTGAAAAGGGAGTGCCAACCAGTGAAACAGTTACCATGCATTTGTACCAGCATGCACAGCATGTTTTCCCTTACAGACGAGCACTTACACTGAAAAAAACCTCAGCATCCAACTGAAGCTAACTTTAAAGCCATCTGTGTCCTGAAAATTATCTTCTCCTCAAGATATAATCTTTATAAGAACTAAGAATCCTTCTTGCTCAATCTGGCAATGTTTAAATTTTCAATTCTTTCCTTTGACTTCCTCTTGGAAATGCACCTCTCAATAAGTGCACAGTTATTTCATTGCAAGGTTAGGGACCCAAACTCAAGAATTTCCAGCTGTAAACCAACATATTTGGATATTTTGGCAAACTCCACCAAGTAGTTATCTATGCCTTTACAAACAGGCGCAGACTGACAACAACCCAGTAAGAGCTTTTACCCCTCTTCCATTTTCACAGCTTATTTAACCAGCTACTAGAAAGAAAATTAACTATCTCAGCCAAAATCAGGACATGAAGGTACAACTGTTTAAGTGTCCAGTGTGCACAGGTTTAAGAGAGAAGAGACTAAAGGAGGAAACAAAGCGTACAGCTTGAGAAGATCCAGATGGGACTTCCTTTTAGAAATAGACCTCTTCCTGGATTCTGACTCAGAAGAGCAGGGCCCTGCCAAATCACAAAGCTGCCGAGGACTGCCAAGTATCTGAAAGGAAAGGAAACTGAAATTACTAGAGGATTATCTAAGCATTATTTAAATACAATAAATGAGTCATAGTTCTATCAAGCCCTGGAACCCAAGGTAGCAGTACTGCAATTTCTCACAGCAAAGGGAAACAGCACACTGATGTTCTACTTATTAAAGCTACCTTTCCTATTTTTAAAGGCAGAAAAGCAGATAGACAAGAGCAGAATATTCAACAATCACATACAGAATGCTCTCCAGTGCTTTACATTTTTAACTGAATATGTTTCAACTGACACTGCACACAAGACAATCGTTACGCCTAAATATAGACCAAGTGTCTTGCATTATATTATATTCCAAAGGGAGCCTTTCTCTTCAGTCACCCAGTTACAAAATGACAGTCATGCAAAGATAAGCAAAGTGATTCCTTCTGACTCAACCTGCTGGGTGGCATCCTGTTAATGCCCACCAGGAAATACAAGGAGAAAGTTTTACAAACAAGCCCATATTAATAAGCAGAAAAAGGCAACACATATGCCCTGCAGGAAACATTAGACTGAGCTTTTCCTAAAACTTCCAATTGTCACCTTGCTACTGTTTAAAATTAGAGGAAGACAAGTGCCAGGGTGACTGCCAGTTCAGACAACAACCCAGTGGGTGGCTGTGTGGTGTTAGCAGAGATCTTCAGACACAGAACAGCCTAAGTATGCACAAGCTAGAACAAAAGAGAGACCACCATTGCTACAAATTACGTAAGTTGCCTTGTGTTCCACAACAGGAGAAGCCACACATGTGAAATGGAAAAGCCCATGACTTCAGCTGCTGCTCAAGGAATTCTCACAATGCTCCAGATCTAGTGCTGTCAGAGGTACTAGGCAAGAAGCCAGAATGGACTGGTCTTGACATGGCCACTTAAGACACTGGCAGCTTCCTTGTGGCTATTCTAATAAAGCTCAAGGAAATTGTATTTCAAAAACCTGGCATGTAATCAAAGCATATATTCACCTTAATGCCTGTAACATTACACTGTGAGGATGAATGTCTCCCTCCAGCAAGAGCAGAGAGTGGGGAAAGATGCCAAAGAAGTTGAGAACTGGATCGCTATACTGTATCTCACCCAAAAGAGCAGTCATGACTCAGTGATAAGATCTGCTCCATGCAGTACCACAGCATGAATACTGACGGAGTTGCCATAGCAGCTTGCATTAAAGAGACAAATATAGCTATTATGACTTTGTAAAACTAAAAATATTTGTCAGAGTTGCTTTGATGTAACAGCTGTGCTCAGAAAGGGTGATTTCAACATTCCTAGTGCTAAGGTATGGAATGGACTGGTATGCACGTATCAGCAACATTTACTGTTAAATGAACATTTTCCTTTACATGTCTGGATTTGCACATGTGATTATCTTACCTCTTTCATAATTTTGATGGCTTCTACTCGGTGCTGAGCTGGTGGGTAAAGCAATATCCGGTGATAGAGAGACTGCAGCACAGGCTTCATGGATTCGACTGACCCCACCAGTCGAACCAGTTCTGCTGCAATATAATATATGGTCCGTGCAACAGGCCCACTAAGGGCAGGTGCTGTGGAGGAACAACCTGAACCCCGGCCATGATCAGAGATCCCTGAGGAAGGTGAATCAGCCTCAAGGCAAATGCTGCTGTGGGCAGAGGTGATAGTTTTGTCATGGATTGGATTTCCCAGGATTACTACTAGGGCTGGACACAGTTGCTTCCTGAGAAAGAGAAGAGCAGCAGATGGTAACTGGAAAAAAAAAAAATCTCACAGGAACAGATTGAAAATAGCCCATAGTTAAATGATGCACACACTCTTGTTTTAATGATCAGTCAACAGCAGTGGTTAGACAGAATAACAAAATACGCCAGGCTTTTTCCATCTCCCAAGCATCAGCGTGCTAGTACATATGGAAATACTTTTGGGTGCTTTATGAACATGGTACTGATTTTGCAAGTTCATGTTGCTGCACAGTGCTGTCCTTTACAAGATAGCATGCCTGCCTCCTTCATTGGCTGCAACCTATTGCAAGGCAGAAATTCTAGGTTTCTACTGCTAAGTGTTTCTTCTTCAGTCCAACTTGGGAGCATTAAAAAAACCCGACCAAACAAAAAACCAATCTATGTTAACTAGAAGACCTGATGTTCCATCACCGAACTGCACATGCATGTATTTTAGTAAGCACCCTTAGCTGTGAGCCTCTGTTATGCTGGCTTTTGAAAACATAATTAAAGCCCTCTACAGTAACTCAAAGCGTGCACTGTAACTTCTTAAACGCCACTACACACTAAAGACACCATCCTTCCTTCAACTATCTTTCTGCATGAACACTCAATTAAGTGATTCCACACTAGCAGATCACTCTTCTGTGGAACCAGAGCCAAAACCAACTCAGCACTTTGCTCCATTAGCTGTAGTTTCAGCTTTGCACTCATGCACTTGACATTTTACTTCAGTCTGCCAGACCTTAATTTAAAAAGCCAAGTGCTGCATGAGAATGCAGTCCCAAACCTGATTTTCACCCACATGCCTCAGGGGTTCAAGCTAGTGCCTAGAGCAAGCACCCAATGACAAGTAATGATTCAGCACAAAAAGTAACACATCCTTCCTAACAGGTAAGTACATCTTATTTTCTCAAGATTCTTACGCAGTCCAGAACTTTCATTACTTCTCTTAACGTGCTTGCTAAAACAGCTCGGCTTTCTGAAGTCATAGAAAGAAAAACAGCTTTTAATCAGACATCAGGCAGTGACTTTGAGTCTGCTTATTCCATTTATTTCTCCCATCAGGTACACTTCAAAACATATCAATTCACTGCTTAATAAACGTGCCTGCCTCAAAGCAGGCATAAACACAGGTTGCAACAGCAACATATTCCCCACACATCCGAGTCCCATCAAAGTGCTCCTGTATCAAACCATGGAGAACACTGTCAGAAGTACACAGAGCTAAACCTTCTCTGTCTGCTCCCTTCTCTATCTTCTGTTGACAACTGACTACAAAGTGCTAGCCAAAGAGAAAGTTGTGTGCATCTAGGCAACAGCTCCTTAAAGAACAAAGACAGCTATCAGTTTGGTTCACAACTTCATTAGACAGCTAATGGATTAATGTGTACTTGTACTGCTATGTATTCAAAATTATGTTTGCAGTTTAAACTGTTTCATGTCTTCTTAGTGTCTTTCCCCCCACCTTATCTTAAGCATGTAGCTGGAGGATGCATATTCCTTGGAAGCAATGCAGGTTAGGAAGCCCTGCCCCTGACGACTTGCCCTCATGATACACAGTTACAAATACAAACACCTGTAGATTTGAAGTGCAAACTGGATCATCAAAATGATGTAAATTTAAAATAAAACAGGAAGTGTTTTAACTGAAATAATTTCAGTGACCTTGCTTACAGGATGGCCCTGGGGTCAGTCACATAAGCATAAACAAAGGTTTGGGTGAAATTTAAGGGCAGAAACTTCTGAAATGTGTTTGCCATGAAAGAGAGAATTCTGCTCTTACATTAGAGCTCTCAGAGGCCTCATCACAAGGTCCCTGTGCAACACTGCCAAATGTTATCAACCTGAAGACCGCCCAGTCCAGCTGCCACTCATTTTCTTGGGACAGCAAGGGAAGTTAGGGGGGCCTCTACATGTTGCATCCTTAGAATTGGGCCCAAGTCAAACACTTCCATTTAAAAAATCACAGGGTAAAAGCACAAGAAACACATTTTCCATTAACAGTCGCATATATCTTTTCTTAACAGATTCACAGGATGGGCATGAACTGCAAGGAACTGCATGTTATATTCTTGCTTTATACTATGGCTTAATTATCCATATGCTACAAAAAAAAAAAGCACTACTGCAAACAAAAAGATGGAGAAAGATTATTTCAGGTGCTCCGAGGTGATGGTATCAAACAATTTAGATATAGATATGACCACTAAAGACGTCAAGCCTTTCTGGTGAAGTGTATTAAAAAGAGGATTTCTTGGTGAAGTGGAAGCACTGTGAAGAACATTTAGCCTCAGCCCTTATACAATGCAGGTCATAAGCACTTCCCGGTCACCAGCATACCATCTGACATTAGTTTTGCTTATCTTCCTGTATTACTGCATCAGACCAGTAAGAATCTCTACAGCACTCTCCTACAGTAAGCAGAATATTTTTGGGTTTAATGCTATACACTAATCCAAACTATTGCAGAAAGCGTAAGAGATTTTCTGTTCTGGCTAAATACATTAGACTTCATTATAGTGATAATTCAGTACAGGGATTTAATGTGCTAGCTGAGCATGAGGTCCTAACCAATCTTATATGAAGTACAGGATGAACTGATAGTGGGTTAACAGCAAGCTCTGCTCACATCTGGGAGATTAATTACAGGTTTGTTTGCATGGCTGGGGAGAGAAGGTCCTTTTATACTTACAAACTGATGTACTCACCATATTAGATCAGTGAATCCTTTGTGCTGGTGCATGCTGGGAGAGGAGCTGTTTAACATGGAGAGGATGCACTCCAAGTAAAGAAGCTGCAGTTGCCGATTGTCACTGGCAAAGAGAAAAGATGCCATTCATGTCACATTAAAACAAAAATTACTTAATTTTCTAAAATAACTATGTTGGTTCACTTGAAAATTATACCACAATTTACAGCAGTGATTTATTTTGCTTCTTCCTATGGATTTACAATGGTGTGATCACCTTTATCATCCCATTTATTTTGTACTGAACACATGCAGTGATCTGCTACTTTAAAAAAAGATCTATGTGAAAAAAGATGAAGAAAACAAATAATTATTCAAATTCAATCTAAAAACTTGAGGAGGAAGGAACATTTAAACAGAGGAAAAGGAGACAACCAGAAGATTTTGGACTACTGCATAGTTTCTTCAGGCAATCTGAAGGGCATTTAGGCTGCTCTCTTCTGGTTATTTTTTTCCTCTTCTCTTGGTGACAGCCACAATGGTCAAAAGTCAATGTCAATAGACAGAAAGTCGCATGATGACATGGCTACCTTTCAGGGCCTTGCCAGTTACTTTGTCAAAACCATAAACACAAAGTGAGCTTCCTGAGAAAGAATGTGAAGATCCTGTGGACACCTGGAACTGATAAACTTGTAACATACAATGTGCTTGTACCTACTCTAAGAATTAGCTGCAGGATTCGGGAGACAAGCAAGGCTGAGGTCTGCCTTTAGAAAGGAGCTGCCCATGCCAATTGCACTCACATTCTGGTTTTCAGTCCTAAAAGGACTAGGATTTAATAGTTCTTTTTTGTCTGAGATGAGAGCTGGAGGAATGTATTTTCTGATGTATGACGGTAGGTAAAGGAAGCTGTAAAGAACAGATTTACCTTAACTAAAATTAAGGAATGAGAAATGTCTGCTCTTCTGTCACTGCCTGAATTCCTTTTGTTCACATAGATGAATTGTCATCCAAGGAGAAATGTACCTGTTTCACA
>VYZV01007515.1:58919-82920 GCA_013401275.1 Pandion haliaetus | reverse complement strand
TTTCCAACCTAAATGATTCTATGATTTTCTTTGTCAATGGGTATCTTTTAAAAAGATATGTGCTAGTCATTCAGCTGGTATAGTTTAGATGCCAAAAATGACAGGGTGCCATTTCCTGTATGGTGTTTTGCAAAAAATGATGCTAGGTGATTGTATCAGATTTTTTTTCTTTTTTCTGTGACATCTATCAGCATGAAAAATATATAAGTCACAGGAATAATGAGGCAACAAAGGCATGGTTGAATGCCTCATGCTGAGAAGTGACCTTTATAAATACTGCCACCTGGAAAATAAGTCAATCCAAGCTATCACAGCTGAGCTCCCAATCCAACTAATCCGTCATTCTTTCTGGCCTATTATATTCTTACATTCTGATAAGGTGTCAATTCAATATTGTGCAGATGCATCTGCTCAGAATGAATTCTTGTTTGGAGATTAACTGAACCATGCTAGAGTGGGGTAAGATCTGATCCAAAGGTGACTCTACACAAACTTTCCAGCCTTCTCTATTCACTACAAAACTCTTGGCTCAGCCTACTAGCTGTTTAGAGCAGTTTTCTTTGGCTAAGGACACCAGAGAGGACTGTCAGACTCCACCTTCTCACCACGTTTTCACCTACCACCTGGCATAGCTCCTTCCTCCTGCTTTGAAAGAGAAATATATACAGAAAACCAGAGCTGTCTCTCTCAGTCATGAAATATTTTACCTCTAAGAGGTAAAGTCTAGTTCTAGACTGGAATTAACAAAGCTGAAGTTCTGAAATCCCAAGAGCTATGAGGAAGATAACCTACTGTCTTTGCTACATTACTGTCATTTTATACATTAAATTCTCCATTCCTTAAATGAGACAAAAGAAATATAAAAGCATGTGCATTTTGTGATAAAAAGAGGAACATGGTTTTGAAAAGCAGTTTATAAACAAAAGACTATATTACAATTGCTTTGTAAAATCTCATGAACCCTTTGGTAACAATGGATGATATCTTATTTTCAGTTGCTCTTTCTATTCCCTATGCTGGCACATTTTTGATGTGAAATAGTTGTGCCGAAGAAAAGAATCATAATTACTGAACATGAAATGAAGTGTCCTGCCTTTGAATAACTGTATACCACAAGGAGTTGTAGATTACACAAACCTACATGTTCAGCTTGATGAAAAGGTGACCAAGAGAGAGATACTTAATGGAGAAATTTGTTAAGAGCAAAAAGTTTCAAAGTGCCAGACATCTCCTTGAAATAAATAACTGTCTACAAGGGGCTTACAGTTCTAGACACCACTTTAGGCCATTTAGCCATGTCATTATTAACTGACAGGAAATTCTGAGCTGAGATGTTCTCACTACTATTTAAATATTTTATTACTATTTTGGGAGGTTTTGTCCTTTTTTGACAGAAGACTAAGTCAGAATTAAGGACACATGAAGGGAGTTTGATATTATTTACAGTGTCAAGAAAAGGCATGTGGGCATAGCAAGAATTTCTTATAAAGATTTCTCCCTTGTTACTAGAGTCAGGGACACTCTCATGTACTCTATGGGGAAATCCTGACTTCTAATAGCCATGTAGGTGATTGTCACTTTTTAAACACCGTAAGTAAACCTTAAAAACAATCTGGTTACTTAAATGAACAAAAGACATTAATTCTGAAATGTTATTATACACCCACTAACCTAAAGAAGTCTTCCTGACACAAGACTTCAAAGTCTGGCATTCACAGATACTTCATCCAGTGCTTCCACCCATAAAACACCATGGGCAGATGGCAGGTTTCTTACTGTGGAAAGGATCTGAGCTGTGATTCATTGGCTTACTTTCACCAAGTTTGTAATTGTCCATTGGTTTACAATGCAAAATAATGTACATTCTGTTTCTATGTTACTGTAAAAGTCCAGGCCATGAAAGGGAATACTTGGAAGCTATCTTTGTGGTGGAAAGAAATTGTTTATTTGGGACATGTTCACAACTCGCTTTGGCTAATAGGTATGTAAGGGCCTGTCAAAGTTACTATTCTCCATATATTGACTAGATATCAATCCATCTACTTACACCTTTAATCCACTGTCTAGAATCTGAGCACAGAGAAGACCATCAGTTGTGTATCAGGCTCTGGACTTGTCCTACTAAAGCTGTAAATTTTTCTCTTATCCTTTTAAACTAAAATGATTTAAGTATGGAGAACGTGGAAAAGGGACGGGGGAGAATGAATGCATCATCCACTGAAATAATACAATCTACTGTGGTATGAACCTGGTCCTCCATGGTTGGCAAGAGGAATTTTTTTGTGGTTTGATACAAAATAATATTTCTGTGTGGTTCTGCAGCCACTCAAAAGAGTGGTCACAGAAATGTCATTGGAAGTACAGAATGTGAACTGAGACTGAAGTGAGCAAATTCACTTAAGACTGCTCCACCAAGCACCCGTCTGGTGCTAAGCTACATGAAATCCCTGGTGGAACCGACTCCGATGTAGATGTACCCAAAATAACTTGACAGTACAGTCAACTTTTGATTATTTGTAGATAGATTACTTGGTTTGTAAATAAAAAGGGCTGTTATGGGTTTGTGTGGCGCGGTTTTCCTTGGTGGCAGGGGAGGGGGGCTGCAGAGGCGGCCCCTTTAAGAAGCTGCTAGAAGGTCCCTGGCGCGAAAATGTCGGACCTGCCTCTGGGAGGGGAGTGACGATGGTAGCGCCTCTGGGAGAACAGATTTAAGAAGGGGAACCGGTAGTGTGGGGGTTGGGAAACCTGAGAGGAACATCTCTGCCGATACTGGAGTCAGTGAAGAAGGAGGGGGAGGAGGGGGCGCCTGAGGAGGCTGATGGCCCTGCAGCCCATGGTGAGAAGGCAGGCTGTCCCCCTGCAGCCCATGGGGGTGAACGGTGGAGCGGAGGCTCCCGAAGATGGCCGTAACTCCATGGTAAAAACCGCACTGGAGCAGTGTGAGACGGGAGAGCAGCCCGCGGAAAGGACCAGCGCCAGGGGAGTTCGGGAAGAACTGAAGCCCGCAGAAAGCAACCACATTGGAGAAGTTGGTGAAGGACTGTCTCCCGTGTGAGGGACCCCACGGTGGAGCAGGGGACGAGTGAGGAGTCCTCCCCCTGAGGAGGAAGGAGCAGCAGAGACAAGGTGTGGCGAGCTGACTAAACCCCCATCCCCTGTTCCCCTGTGCCACTGGGGGGAGGAGGGAGAAAGAACCGGGAGTGCAGTTGAGCCGGGAAGGCGGGAGGGGTGGGGCGGAGGTGTTCTGATGTTTGGTTTCCCTTCCCAATACCCTTGTGTTTTGTTTATTTGATTTGTAGTAAATGAAATTGGTTTTCTTTCTTCCCCAAGTTGAGCCTGTCTTTTGCCCGTGACCATAAGTGGGGAGTGATCCCTCCCAGTCCTTGTCTCGACCCAGGAGCCTGCCTTTGGATTTTCTCCTCATCCCAACGTGGCCAGGCGCAGGGGTGGGGGGGTGAGTGAGCGGCTTCGTGGTGCTTTGTTACCGACTGAGCTGAAACCACGAGAAGGGCCCAAAGAATTATTATTCTGCTGTGTCTTATTAGCCTAGACATTGCCCTGTACTAACATGCCTGTACCATTTCTGATCTCAGCTTGCTCCACACAGCTCCGCAGGACTGTGGTTGAGTTAATCTTCTCGGTATTTGTGGAACTGGGGTGGTGTTGCTGAGATGTCTATACTGATTTGGGACAATGTGTGGAGGTTGGGAAATAGTTATAGTCATATTATATGGGTCTTCTATTTTCCAGGGTGTCCTGACCATGAATAAGAGAGAGATGATTACGGTTCAGTTGTCAGTGCTGGTCAGCCCCAAAGCAGAGCAGATCTCAAAAGCTATTCAAAACTGGGGTAAGCATTTGAATGTTCAGCTCAGTCTGACTTGTGCACAGCTGCTGGAAGTCATTAGTTTAAAGCCAGAGTAGGTGCAAGTACCCCATACCCCAATCACAATTTGGCAGTATATCCATTTCCTATGGATATTCTTTATTGTCCTAATACAACACCTTGTCCTTTAAATGCCCATGCTCAAGAAAATGCCAGAAAAAATACAACAGCAGGGGAAACAGGAGGGAAAAGATTATTTTACTATGAGCTGTGAAAAAAAAAATCTTCTTCTCTTAATGGTTCTCAAGGGACATGTTTACCTCAATGGATATGTTTGTTGCTTTTATCTGGTGGTGGGAGTTTCTAAGATAAATTCATCATGATCTCAGAAGAGTCTCAGCTCAGAAAAGTATATAATTCTTACAGAGCCAATATTATTGAATTCTTGTATTACAGACTATAATAATTATTACAAAATCTGAATAGTATATAATCGGAATACCCTCACAAGCACTGTCTTTGAAGACACCCATTATCATCCCTGTTTTTCAGATGGGGAATGGAAGCCTATCCAGATAAAAGTAGATCAGTTAAAAGCCTCAAGTAAGGTAAACTCAATCCAGACCTTGGAACCAGTTTATCCAAACTGCGGGTGTCTTCACCAGTGGAGGAAATTGGAGTTAGACACTGAAGGACAGTCTGAGCTCTTTGCCTTGCTGGCAGTTACTCTTTCACTAAAGTATCAGTGTTTTTACAAGTATAACATAAGAACCTCCTCATCATCAGAACTATTTCTAATTTATCCTAAATCACAATATTTGAAATATGGACAGAATTTTTCTGCATGGTTGTCTGAAAAAAGGAGGGCCTTGATCTGTTGTGGAAGGGTTAAATGTTGCTAGTAGGGTGTATTAGTACAAAACTGGTATGAGAGGAAAGCCAGGTCCTGTGAGCATATGACCTGTTGTTCTAAGAAGCGTTAGTGTTTAAGCATTCACAAATTGCCCAGAAATGTTGTATCATTAAAGATAGAAATCTGCTGCTATAAAAAGCCTTATTCTGAGTTTTAACATGCATTACTTGTCTCCATATGCTACACTGGAAGAAAGTGTGGAAGAACTAGCTTATAGTAACTTGCATGAAAGAATTTATTCCCAAGCCCCTCTTTGGTTCTATTGAAAATATTAGCATTTTTAAACTACCTCATGAAGCATTAAAAGGAGTCTTAGTCAGAAACTTCAAAATGAAAAAACAAAGGAATGTGGTTACTGTTTCTTACTATGTATGATTTGCAAAGCATGGGGTTGATTCTTAAA
The DNA here is from genome assembly GCA_013401275.1 of Pandion haliaetus. Lineage (NCBI taxonomy): Eukaryota > Metazoa > Chordata > Aves > Accipitriformes > Pandionidae > Pandion > Pandion haliaetus. Next base: position 77,778 of record VYZV01007515.1, on the reverse strand, counting down.
AAACCCACTGTTAGCATAATCAATACTTTACCTCTGAAAACTAAGCATATAAATAAGCTACCAAACCATAATATTAAACTATTACTGTGCTGCCATTATAACCTGCCTTGCAAAGATAATCTGCCTCTGGCGGTTAGTTATCTATTAAAAGACAAAATCATTCTCATAAAAAAAGAGAAAACTGAAAAGAATATGTTAAAAGTTTCTTCAGGTTATAGGGAGATGTACAGCTGCTGGAATAATACAAACAGTATTTTCATAGGATTTGGGGGGAAAAAAGTCCATTAAAAAATTGCCAGCATTTCTTTATGACAATCTGAAATTAAAGTGTTCATTTTTTAGAAAAAAACAAACAAACCAACCAACAAAACCCAAGAAACCTACACATGCACTTTTTGTTTCTTGTTTCTTTGAAAAACATGGAAGGAAGAAATCAAATGAAATGAAAATTTCCATACAAGGTAGAAAAGGACATTTTCTGATTAACACAATTTTGACAGAACATTTTCCAATCATCTCTATTTATGTGGAAGATTAGCTCTTTTCATTGCTATTGTTCTGTGCAATCCTCTATGGAAATTCAACCAGAGACATGGAGAGGTAATGTTATTGGGATCAGTAATGTAGCTGCCAAAATGATTTTCTCACTTATTATAGCAAAACATACTCTATAATTGTCAGTCAGTTTTCTGCATAATGGCCACACAGATGTGTCACAGGATAGCAAAGGTGCTTGTAAATATGGGTTTTGAGTAATTTGAAACATATCTTAAAAATGAAAGCTTTCCAGCAGTGTAGGTATTCAGCGAAAGCCAACTTTCTCTAGGACCCATGCTTAAGGTGGTTTCATGGTTTTTTTCACCTTTCAGAATTTTTACCCAAAATATTTTAACAGAAAGGTATTTCATAAGAAGGCATGAATGTAATATTTAACAAGAATTTCCTAGATATATAATGGAAAGCAATATAAATATGTGTTGCTCATTTGAATTCATAAACACTGTAGAAGCATTTACCTCTGCCTGTTCTCTCTGTATACTACTACACACAATAAGTACAAGCCCTCCTTCTCTCCATCACTGTCAAACTGACTGTGACTATACCAGTCTCCTCTGGCATCTCCAAACATTTGTTCATTATCCTGAATGATTAAAATAAAGTATTTATGCCATTAACTGCTCAATAGTATCCTGTGCACTGCATTTTCCTATTCATGTACTGTAATAGAATAGCTGGAGCTTTTATGATAGGAGAAAACTAAACAATTTTGGAGTGACAGCCATGCATGCAGGACACTGTTTAATACCAGGACATAAAAAGGCAATTTACTCACTTTTTAAATTGATCTTGACATTTATGGCACACATATTATCCATAAATAGGGAAATAATTGAATACTCCAGGTAAGTGGGTTAATGTGTTTTCATGAATATGGATGATCATATTTTGCTTATTCTTTCACAGTCTACATAGCTTTTGTTGAATGTCTTTTGACTGCAGGCTTTTGAAAAGTTGCATTTTCCTACATCCCATTAGAAATCTATAAATCATTTGCTGGAAGAGACTTTCTCTGCCTCTGTATGCCAATATACTGTCAGTGGTAGAGCTGGGACCAGACGTTTCGAATGAAGGTACAATAAGCTTTCCAGCAGAGAGGAATTACGGAAGAAGTATACAAAGGGAATTGTCATCAGTTACAGGTTAGCTTCTGCCCCAAAGCCAGTTGTATATATATTGCTTTCAAAATACTTTTTGTATTTTATTTATTTAACCCTTATTATTGTAACACAGGGTGGTTTTATTATCTAAGTAAATGTCTAGCCCTTTAGGGAATATTATTAACCTCAGAATACCTTACAGCTGGCTTTGTAATGTATGCCCATTAGTAACAGAATTTAATGGTCCATTAGAATGACAGGGATCACCAGGACCCCATAGCATTGTAGACACAGCCGCTCCTCTGGGCACAAGCCTTCTTGACATCTTGTGCAGAGAACATGTTAGAAAAAAAATTATGCCATTTGGCTTGGGCTTTGGTTTATGCACTAATACTAATGATTTTTTCAGTTAAGGGAACAATTTACTTTTTTTTCAATAGCCTTTTTGGTTCAGCTTGATAAGGAGTCCCTGAGGTTGGAAATAATAACCTCCTTTATTTTCACAGTTTTTACATAATTTGATGTAATTCAGGGGAGGTGAAAAAACCATCTTTATGTCCATATTTTCAACTTTACCCAGTAGTAACCAGAGGAAGAAAATGGCACAACCATGTTGCCTACATTCAAAACTCCAATACAAAATTCCAGTAATCTTTGCAGAGTCAGGATCCTAGCCAGGAAGCAGAGTCACGTGGGAGATCAGCCTTCATGCAAGTCCAGTACTGTGAACACTACGACTTGCCCATTGTTGTCCTGACTTCCTTCTGCTTTTCTCAAGGTTGCCTGAAAAGGTTTTCTGTCTTTAGCTGTCCTGTTTTAGGATAAATGATGAGAGAAATGGTGTCATTGGGAAGGGGAATAATGCCCGCAGTGGAAATAGAAGTCCTTGGTTTTGGTGCAGGTGTCCAGATGGAATACTTCATGTGTAGTCTTATGTTAGCCTGAAACTGGAAATGCTCCACTTTACCATAGGATCTCCACTACAGGTCTCTGTACAACATGCTCTAGAAGGCAGACTAGGAATGCCATAGTTTATGGCCTGGACTCCTAGATCATAGCCTGGTACAAACAACAATAAGTATCTACAGCTGACCTTCATCTTAGGACAGAAGATGAATAGAATTTGTCTTGAAAGTACTACTCCATCATGAGTATCCACGTACACTTCTTCATTTTGTGACTGCCCATTCCTGTTGGAGACCGAAATGTATACTATGATTTGTGTCGCAAAAGGGATATAAGAACTTACATTCGTGGTACATGTTAATTAGACATTTAAAAATATAGACCATATTGTTCTTCTTTAAGGAAATAATAATAAATGCAAAGTATTAATTGTTATTCTTTCAGCTATTAAATCCAAATTATCTGGGGCTTGGTCCAGTGATCATAGGAGCTATGGGAGTGGGGCTTTACGATCTTCATGGCAAGTGATATACTGTCTGTGTGTGTCTGTGCACATATGCTGGTAAAAGAAAGTCTCTGTGAGTTTTTGTACCAAAAATTTTGCTTCAGAGGCAGCCTTGCAAATTTAAATGGGATTCACAAGGCATATGACTAGGATGCCCAGTGCAGACCGGAACAGCCATTAAAACATGCATCTGTGAGTTTATAGAGATCACACCTTTGAACAGGACATGCAGCAGAGACCTCTGAGCATTTTATCTACTGCTGAAGGTTATCCTCCAAAGTACTCACGTTAACTGTGATGTATGAGGTTTACAAAACTCCCAGGTATGATCCCCTCCCCCAGAATTTGTGTCCTGTAGTCTATGAATGTTTATTGATATACTTCTTTATCTTTGCTTCAACTAAATTACTGGGTTTTGTTCACTTCTTGCCTTGTACCACATGCTGTATGTGTATGATGCCTCCTCACCATGGAAAGATAAGAGTCTTCTTGCATTTAAGAACTTATCAACAAAAAAGGCTTCCACTGAAATGTTTTATTCAGTGGGCTTATAATACCTAATTCAGGGACACCAGCAAAGAAACAGTGGGTCTTTTCCATGTTTATGTTGGTTATTAAAAAAATAACAACAAAATAATTACTCTAAATACTGTGAGTATCTTTTATGGCACAGCAGCAATTAGAAACCTTGATTAAATTCAGAAATCTCCTTGTTAAGAACTGTATGTGCACCTAGTAAAAAACAGTTGCCATCCTAAATCTTTTTGTAACCTAAAGGTAGATGATTGAAAAAAGGAAGCCATATAAGGAAACTAAGACACAAGGAGACTATGGTGCTACAGTAGAGTCTCAGTGGCGAAAATGGCAATTCATAGGCCAGCTGTATTTACTTGTTAATGACATTTGTGGTGTTTTTTCCTCAACTTTAGACCTTGAAAAATTAGGTACCTGCATCAGAACTATGCTTCCTGTGCACCTGTTATAGTTAGACAAGAAAGTTAGACAAGGAGAGGTAAGCACCTCTGGAGAGGGAGTTATCTGGTCTATTTTAGACATCTGTCCACTACACACCATTTTGTTTTGAAGGACCCTGTCGTGGTTTCAGGTCAGCTCAGTCGGTAACAAAGCACCACGAAGCCGCTCACTCACCCCCCCACCCCCTCGCCTGGCTACGTTGGGATGAGGAGAAAATCCAAAGGCAGGCTTGTGGGTCGAGACAAGGACTGGGAGGGATCACTCCCCACTTATGGTCACGGGCAAAAGACAGGCTCAACTTGGGGAAGAAACAAAATCAATTTAATTTACTACAAATCAAAACAGAAACAAAACACAAGGGTATTAGGAAGGGAAACCGAACATCAGAACAACCTCCCCCCACCCCTCCCGCCTTCCCGGCTCAGTTCACTACCGATGCTTTTCTACCTCCTCCCCCCGGCGGCGCAGGGGAATCAGGGATGGGGGTTGAGTCAGCTCGCCACACATCGTCGTTGCCGCTTCTTTCCTCAGGGGGAAGATTCCTCTCTCGTTCCCTGCTCCAACGTGGTTCCTTTCCGCGGGCTGCAGTTCCTCACAAACTTCCCTGGCGCGGGTCCTTTCCGCGGGCTTCAGTTCTTCCCGAACTTCCCTGGCGCGGGTCCTTTCCGCGGGCTGCTCTCCCGTCTCACACTGCTTCAGCGCGGTTTTTACCATGGGGTTACGGCCACCTTCGGGAGCTTCCGCTCCACCGTTCACCCCCCTGGGCTGCAGGGCCATCAGCCTCCTCAGGCTCCTCCTCCTCCCCCTCCACTTCCATGATTCCAGTGTCGGCAGCGATGTTCCTCTCAGGTTTCCCCCCCACACTACCGGTTCCCCTTCTTAAATATGTTTCCCAGAGGCGCTACCACCGTCACTCCCCGCCTAGAGGCGGGTCCGACATTTTGGCGCGCGGGTCCGACATTTTGGGGCAGCGAATTCTTCCAGCAACTTCTTAAAGGGGCCGCCTCTGCAGCCCCCCTCCCCTGCCACCAAGGAAAACCGCGCCACACAAACCCATAACAGACCCCAGACTAGATTTAAAATTAGCTTAGGTTTAGGAAAAATGAGTCCCAATTCTAAGTACCACCTATGCCCTTGAAAATGTGACTTTTCCCAGGATTGGTGGAATTGAAGCAGCTCACAGTCCAATGCTTCCAACATTACAGAAACCGTCCTCTAGGCACACCTCATAGTCTACAGCACACCAGAGATGATGCCACCTGACTATAAATTAGCTTCATAATATGGATTTTGTAGCCAATACATTGGCTTTTATTCTGCATAGTGCTTTTCGACCATGACAGCTTCCACCTCATCCACAGTTTCAGGCTAGACTATGGCTGCATCCATACAATGGAGAACCCATCTTGAGGACGGGCTCAAAGTCATATTTGTTTCCCATCTGCATTATCTATCTGCAAAGTAGACTGCAGGGCTGGCTTTAAGATGACCCAGCTGGAGTATCCCTGGAAGAAAACGAGATAAATCAGGAGCTTTAGAGCACACAGGAAAGCAATTTTCTTTCCCATACAGAGATGGATTTGGAACAGCTGTGAAGACTGCTGCTGCAGCCCTCTGCAGAGGAGATGGCCATGGAGGGCTGTGCAGAAGCACTCTTGACATTCTGCCTGAAAATGCACCAATTCTACCTGCCACAAAGGCAGATGGGATTTACAGTTGACAGATTTCAGGCTGATTGCAAGCTGCCTGTAAATGCAAGATGTGTGGTCTGGAGAGCTCCCCTGATTGTCCTGCCTCTGTACAGCTCAGACACAGGTCATATTTAATCTTTTTCATTCTTTCTTCTTTTCTTCATATATCATAAACATCTCTGGGAATGAAATTACTTTGCTCCTCTTTTTCACTGGAAAAGATCAGAAGGTTATCAAGATTTATGTGTCTGACCTGAGTCACTTTGGGACACCTATACATGGCTGAAGCTCCTGCAAAAATCTAAGTGATTTAGACAGTTTCATGCTTAGCCTTGTCACTTCTTCCTTCTAACCCTTAGACTAACTAAGGGCGGGGGGAATATCAAAAGTATATGTCAGGACATAGTTGTGAATCCAGAGTTAGAACTCCACAGATCTCAGGAGTAGCTGCATTTGGGATTGTGATTTGAGCCTCTGTTAACATAGCGGAGCCAAAAAAGCATAACGGAGATGAGATACTATTTGTTTTGCTGTCAGATAAACTTGTCTGCTTCAGGTGAGAAAATAGAGCTGACCTCTGTGTGTTCATCTCATAATAATGTGAGAGTGCCTGTCTTCACCCGGCCCTCCCTCTCAGCCTGGGATAGTTAACACTCCTGAGTAGCCCTGAGACAGAAATTCACAGCTCTTTGAACAATGACGACAAACCTGGAAGCTGGTATACAAGTGTGTTCTCCCGTCAGGACTTTAAGAGCACTTCAGAACACACTTCGTGACTAATGTGGTAATGGAAGAGCCTCCTCACTGTCATTTTGCATCAATAAGGGTGGCTGCAGACAAGTGACATGCGCCTTTTGTATACTACATCAGCCTGTTGATCAACAGCTTTCCCAGCAAAACTCTTCAGGGAGAAGCTTTAATTGGTACTGTCAGAAAACGTGTCTTGCTGCATTTCTCATTCAATAAAGGTGTAAAAAGCACTAAAAGCTTCAGAGTAGCAGAAAGGCGCATCATCAAAACCACAGCATTATGGAAAGCTGTAAATGCAAAATAAATCAACCATGTTCAATGCAAAACAGAGTATTTAATGCAGTGTTTTGAATCTACTGTTTTCTGGGCACCAAACAGGTCTACATCTGCTATCATTTCCACCACCTTTCATATCCTGTTTTCCCTCACCTCACATATAAGCAATATTTTCTCTCCTGTGGCATTTTCCTTCAGTTTCAAGTTAAAGGCCAGAGACATTTCAAATCCTTTCCTGTTCAATTAAATTTTTAATTTTCAAGACCTTTGGCCAAAGAATGTGATTGCTGATATCTCTTTTTGAGGAAGCATCCCTGGATTTTATGGATGTGCTTGCATCCAGGTCATTGCTTGAAAGCACATTCGTGTCTTTGCAAATATTGATTCTTTAGAATTTCCAAAGTCACTGAAATTCAAGGTGACGTGGTGCACCAAAGATGCAGGTCAATAGATTTCAGAATGCTTGAGGAGAGTGCCTTGTGTAACAACTCCCCTGTTTGTAAAATTCCTCTCCAATCTTTTAATGTCTCCATAGGCCAGATGGCAATTCACTATCTAGAAGTCTGTTAAGAAGAATGATAAAAAGGCTTATGTTATTTGAAAGGAATGGTGTGTGTTGAAGGGTTAAACATACTTTATGTTAAAAAAAATATGTTTAGCCACCTGTTGGCTGAATTCAGAGCTCAGTATAGAGGGTGGTAGAGGAATTTGGTATGAATTTTCCTACTGTTGTTCTATGTCACATTCTGTAAATTCTGGCACATTCATTTCTTTCTGTGTTCCCTGAGATTATCTAACACACAGCCACACTCATGAGTGAGGAAATGACACCCATTTGATCACACTTGCAGCCACATACATTCACTTACACTGTTTGACCTCCATGGTAGCTTTAGTTGGAAACTCTCTGTTGAAATCTTTTTTCAATATATACCGTTTAAAAAAAAAGTCATGGACTGTTTCTGCCATTGGGTTTTTTTATTGTTTTACCTTTCCCAGCACAAAACCAGACACTAGTTTTTAATTTCTATTGTAGAAAACCCTACACCACACTGCACCCCTCCCCAAAATTGGAGAATTATTTTGTAGGGGAAAAAAAAATATCTGACTGGCAGTGTTATTTACTCTCACTTAGTAAACGTGCTTGGGAATCTATCCTGATAAAAACATCCTATCAAGCAACCAGACAGCAGTGTCTATCAGCATAGGAAAGTGTAACTCAGACTATTTATTGTGAGTTTAATTCACACCTTCTTATACTTTTCAGCACTTCAGCTATGTACCTGATGGCTTAGGGTTTCAAAAGTGGTCCTGGCTATCTGTCTTTCCATGTTGCCCCATTAAACGTAGACAACTACCCGGAACACTCCTGCCTTGATAGTTTTCATAATGGCAGTACACGTCAACTGTACAGCAGGAGCACTCCAGGACCATAAGGTGATGAGCCGTTCTGCTGCTGGTAGTGTACACAGAAAGAAATCACTTTTAGAAAGACTGCTATAGAGGTTAATCATTACGTATTCTGGATTCACCCAAGTATAGCCAAGACTACACTGATCTGTGACATAGCAGTGAGCTAGTCTTTAACAAAGAGCTTCTGATAGCTTGTGGCAGTTCCTGTTATATTAGTATATGTATTGAACATTAAGTCAAAAGTTGATTATTTTTTTGTCTCTAGAAATATACAAGGTCTTTTTTCTCTCTAAATGACATTACAATGAATCACTTATCAACTTACTCTGAGACTTGTAGCAAAGAGAGATGGATGAATGGAACTGACAAAGACTGCCTTTGAAATACCTTATTTTTACAGGGAGTATGCAATTAATAAGAAATGAAAAGAGTGAATATTCTGGCTTTAGTAACAAAAATGGAACTGCATTTTTGTTTTATGGATAATGATGAAAACTGTATAGAAGAAATGTTTATTATTGATTTTTTGATCCAGTCATATGTGTGCCTACGATCTTTACACCTGCAGGAGCAATTTGCTCTGGTTAAATACCCTAGTTCCTGACTGAACTTAATGGAAATGGACATCCACATGATGTAAATAAGACCCCCAATTATTTTAATCCAGAAAAGCAATATTCAAAATTCTGTTTCTAGTTCTCAGAGAATGCAAAATTAGACAAGAATGTTTAGTTTATTCTTGGGTTTCCCGATCTAATATGATGTTTTGAAGTGAAAAAGTTCCCTAGTGCCAATCAAGGAAACAATCTCAGCAATTCATGAAACGTCTTTTAACCTGCCCTGATTCCAATGAGCAATCTGCTGAAAATAGTTCTGACACAGCTTTTGTAGAACGGTAATTTGGATGCCTTCATTTCTGAATTGGGAATCCAGACTACTGATGCATCCCCAAGGAATACACATCTGTGTCTGAAACTGTAATGTGCTATAGGTTGTCATTCTTACTCAGTTTAAAAAAGGCTGAATTGTAATAGGTAAAATTTACCCCGGGGTAATGTCTTTGCAGGCAAGGGCAATGAATTTGGCCCTTAGTTCCTGGCTGTGGGAAATTTGACTAGCAATTCAGCATATTTCATAATAATTACAGGCACATAAAGTAAACAATTGCTTTGACCTAAATGCCTAACAGAAGCAGAATACACTTAAAAGGATGACTTGATCTGTCTCGACTAGGCAGAAAAGGAAAAGAATTCTGAACATTCATAATCCTCTTGCTTTGTGATTCCATTAGGGAATTAATCTATTAGCTAAATAATTAAATGTATTGTGTGGCAAATCCTGCATAAGTTATGACAGCAAATAGGCCAGTAAACCATTTATGCTCTTAGTTACACTGGTATAATTGTAGCAATAGATTGGTATCCTGAGTTTGCACATTGTGGCATGTGTGGGATAGATTTTGTGTCTTCACAGGCTGTACAGCTATAGAAATGCTGACCATTGGCAAAGATTTTCACCACTGTAATGAGGAGCAAAAATAAATCATTAATTTGAATACTAATGCTTGCACACTGTGCAAGGACAAACAAATCCAACAAATAAAAAAAACCCAACCCAAAGAGACAGGAGTATCCTACCTAGCATAGGTGCAAGAGTAGGCAAAGAAAATGTTGCCTTGGGCAGCAGCGTGTAGAAAAGTGGCTGTGTCCTGTGTTGTTTGTGCTGTGGGTGTTCTGCTGCTGCTGGTGGATGTGAAAGGAATACAGGTGAAGGGGATTAACCTGTTCCTTACATAGTTGCTCCCTACCTTATGACTATGTATTGCACTGCATTGGGCTTGCAATACCAGCTCAGCACGGCTGGCCCCTTTTCTCTCTTATCCCATTCTTCTCCATACCTCTACTGCACCTTTTCCTCTGGCAGGTGTAACCTAGTGACCTGACCCCTCCACCTAGGGTAGAAAATTCAGTTTTGTGACACTCCTGAGAATGACTGAGCTATCTATTCCTGAGGACTTCCAAAATACGGCGTAGGTGTTGAAGTTGTTTGTTCACAGGATGCCCTAGAACCCCCTGAAAGAAGTAGTAAAAGCTGAATAGCCAAAAGATTTTTGAAAGGCAACAAAAAACTTTCAAACACTTCAATCTATCCATCTAATTTTAAACTGAAGATTGAATCACTTTTAAATTTTATTTATAATACAAAAACTGCCTAGGAATTTAACAGCTAAGAAACTTTACATGTACTAAGGACTTTGACACTCATCCCAATTACAATGCAATGATTAAACCAGTTTAAGAATATTTCAGAGTGTCTATTTAACACTTTGCTGATGTAGCAAAACAGTTGCCTGAAAAGAAGAAAACTTAATCCAGACTGCCTAACTTTCCCTTTCATCATCTCTTGAAAAGAATGCAGCAAAGTCCAGTGGAATAATTCTAGATGCCAATAAAATAGTGCTTCATTGTTCTTCATGGAAATTAGTGATGCATAATAATGTATGTCATTACTGCTAGCAAAAGCCATAGGAGAAATCATTATTGAATTTTAATGAATGAGTTAACTGCTTGGGATTGTCAGACACATAATTATTGGAGAAAAATTAATTCTGGCATTCTGTAATTACTACTTCAAATATTGTAAGATTCACTGAAAGGACAACCTGCAATAATTCCTCTAAAAAACCCCCAAAGATAATACTAGGAAACACTTCATATATGCAGAACGTTTGATTATAGTAGTATGGATGTGACGGGAACATAGTACACAAACACACTCTGAAAATACATATTCACCTTCTTACATGTGCAGCTCTTCTAACATAATACGAGCCAGGTGAATTCTGCAGGGGGATTTCTTAATGTCACTTCCTACTGCTCCGAAACTGCTGTTATCCTTAAGGATCTCTGATTTTATTGTTGCTACAACCCTTTGCAGGACAAATTCCACCCCAGGATTTCCTCGTATATGCACTTCAGTTACTACAAAGACATATGAATAGTTTGCCTGATTCCAAAGCAGAAATAAATGTGCTTAGAGTATGCTCCAACTTGCAATGAAGTCAGCAGCAGGAAGAGAAGCGGACTCAGGGCCAGACCTGGGAGGAACAGGCAGTAGCGCAGGGTGGTAAAATGGCGCAGGGCCCAGCTGCCTGCTGCACCTGTGCCAGAGCCCTGTGGTGCAGCACTCCGAATGAGGAGGAAGGTTTTGCCAAGATGCTCTGCACTGACCTCTGTTATACTTTTAATTTAGAAACACTAGACCAAATTTTATCTTAGAAGCCTAATACGACAATCTCTGCAAAGGTAAGTCCATGTGCGCTACTCAGACGCCAAGGCAAGGCCTTGCAAGCCTTTTCAGAAATGCACTGTGCAGCACTGAACAAAATGCCTCAACTTAGACGGGTACCTGAGAACACTGGCAATCTCATCGCACATTCATGATCTCATCTTCAGGAAGATGTATAAACTTGCAAAAACACAAACACATTTTTTCACTAGACCCATCGTCTTTCCACAAAAAAGGAAGACTTTTATCCCTATAGCTGCTTCCTTCTGGCATGCCATAACAGCGCTGTGTTTGTGGTCTTCTTAGCCCAGAGGTTGTCAATGTGATGCTGTGACCACAGCCTTTTAGTGCACTCTCACCTCCTGTTGGGTGCTTTCCTTGTATTTCTTTATGAACACCACAATACAGCTGATGGCCTGGGGTTTGATTAATGCAAAGCCATAAAGGGAGACAATCCTCTTTAGGACACTTCTACCCTCTCTTCACTGTCAGGCACCTTAGGCAGTTATGTATATAAATATACTTAAGCACTGCTGGAGAATGAGAGTTAGGATGGTGTTCCGCAAACAAGGAAAAAGGATTTGGCTCATGAAAACATCTCTCTTTGCAGTGGATGGGCCTTTGGATTTGAAATTCTGACCAGAACTGGCCAGCTTCAAACTGTATTACATATAAATAAAATGGGTTTTTTTCTGGAAAAAAAATCAGTTTGTGTTTGAATTGAATCGCTGGTGTCATGCTGCTTTTAAAGGTTTCACCTGTCCTATTTTAAATTTGAGAAGAGCAACTGGAAATTAAGCAAGTTTCTAGGGAAAATGTCACAATTAGCTGATGTGACTAGAAGAAATGAGGTTTCTAAAGCAGCAAAAAGAGAAAAGTCTCTCTCCCTTGATGTAATTTTTTGGGTCAGATTATGATCTCAGTTTCAGACCAGGAAATGTTGAGTACCTCCTTTAAAGTAACATATATTTCTGTGAAGGCAATATCAATACCATAATAAGGTTCTGTGTAGATGTAAGAGTGGTCATTAGTGCTCATTAATTTAATTGCACCTGTATTACTGCACTTTGGGTTTTGATCCGGTGATCTGTGTGACTGTTAAGAGTTAACAGGAAAATGTAGATTTATACATAGCATGAAACTGGTGATCCAGATGTAAGAAGACAATGTTACCCTTTGTTACAGAAAATGCCATCTCATTACTTTATTCCCACGTATTTCTGGTGACATATCAGTAATTGGATGCATAAGCTGTCAGACACCAGTGTTCCCAAGCTCCTTTTCAACTTGGTGTTTCATAGAATGTCAAGCTTTTTTTCTCTATTTTAATAAAATACGGTGTTATATGCAACACCATTTCATTGCATTCAGTGTCATGCTAATACTACTCACCAAATCTGTATTGAAAGTGAGTAAAGCTGCCTTCTTATTTTGAAGGAATAATGAGCTCAGCTTATATTCTCCTTAGTGCCAAATAACAATATTCAGATGTTTATAATTTGGGAAATATTACAAAAATAGACTTGGAAATAACAAAATTGCAGACCACACCTGAAAAAATACTGAAATCCCATGACATTTTCCTGCTAAATGAGGTGTCAATTAAAGCAAATGGGTTCTAAAAAAATTGTTTGAGTTCTTGTACTGTGCCACTGCATATGAGAAAAACAATGCTTTCTTTACAAATTAGATAAGAATTAAGGCCTCTTGAAAGAAAAGCAGATTGTGTTTTCAAACCATGGAACTCCTTCACACTGTATTGCTCTCAGGAGACGGTTATTTACAGCTGATGTAAAGTGACCTCAACTTTTTGCTTATTCATTTCTCTTGAAGTTTGTTTTGCAGCATGAATAATCAAATGTGGAAAGTGATGGTCTCAGGAGGAGATTCTCATTTCAGTGTATTACACTATCAGTGTTTTTCTAGCAGCTTAGAAATTATCAGTTTGGTAAGTACTGGGACATTGGTGAATTTGGAGCATTATCTGCAAGCTCTGATTCACTGACCACTCCAAAAATTCCTTGGAGAAGTCTTGCCCTGCACTGTCCCAGGGTAAGGAACGGAAGCTGTAATTCACCACAAGTCACACACTGTTAAATCATTATTGTGTTCAGACCAATCCCTGTGCTTGTCTAACTCATAACCTCCAAAAAAATAGCTATATTCTACATCCCCTTGGTTAATTTATTCAGAAATTTACCACAATTTTTTTCAGCCTCTATAAGTAAGAGCGAACTAGCACTTTTGTGTGAAACTTGGAGAAGCTTGACAAAAAACAAGCAACCCCTTTTTTTTTCTTGGTCTCAATTAAGCCCGCTCAGGACATTTCAGCTTTAAAGAGAAACTGTGACTGTGCTTATGGAAATCCTATACATTGAACAGAATATTTTTCCTGAACTGAGACATCATGGATAGGTGCTGTCATCCTATATCATTGTTTGTAGCTTAGGAATATGCAGGAAAAGTGGGAAGTGTTTGTCAAAGGAAGCTTTCAGACCCCTCAATAGTCCTTAAATACTCAGCAGTGGGTGAGTCAGGACTCTACCTGCCTGAAGAACACTTCAGAATATCTTGTCTTCCAATGTGAGTTTCAAATGAATAGTTTCGTCTTCATTTGTTTAACAAGTATGAACAAAATATCTGAGCACTTAAGATTTATCTTATCAGCTTTGAGCTTTGATGTAGGATGTCACCCAAAGGAATTTCACTTGACTAAGAGGGTGGATGAGAAATATCAATTACACAGGTCTTCCCTCTCAAAAAAAACACTGTCTGACTTTTACTTTGAGGAAAAAGGAAGCTTAAAGCACTGCTCCAGCAGTTGCAGTACTGTCTGACTTTGCAACAGCCCCCAAAACCAAGGGTGAACTACCTATGGATATCAATGGTTTGGAGCCCTTGAGTATGAATTGCTTTATTTAGTGTTGTGGTTTAACCCCAACCAGCAACTAACCACCACGCAGCCACTCACTCACTTCCCCCACTCAGTGGGATGGGGGGAGAATCAGGAAAAGAAGTAAAACTCATGGGTTGAGATAAGAACGGTTTAATAAGACAGAAAAGAAGAAACTAATAATGATAATGATAACACTGATAAAATGACAACAGCATTAATAAAGGGATTGGAATGTACAAATGATGCACAATGCAATTGCTCACCACCCACCGATCAATGCCCAGTTAGTCCCCAAGAAGCGAGCCCCCCCTGCCCCCACTCTCCCAGTTTATATACTAGATGTGACCTCACATGGTATGGAATACCCCTCGGCCAGTTTGGGTCAGCTGCGCTGGCTGTGTCCCCTCCCAACTTCTTGTGCCCCTCCAGCCTTCTTGCTGGCTGGGCATGAGAAGCTGAAAAATCCTTGACTTTACACTAAACATTACTTAGCAACAACTGAAAACATCAGTGTGTTATCAACATTCTTCTCATACCTAACTCAAAACCATAGCAGTATACCAGCTACTAGGAAGACAATTAACCCTATCCCAGCTGAAGCCAGGACAATTTAGTTATACAATAAGTAATGCAGGAGTAGCAGGTACTTACAGCTTTCTCAATCCTCACCAAAAGGGAGCATCTTCAGAGCAAGTACACTGGCATGTCCACATAGCTGTGTATGTGACAGCCCTCTTGTTCCTCTGCCAGCAGCCCACTGGGTACCTATCAGCGTGCCCATTTCACTACAAATACAGTATTATACACCAAGGAAAAATTGTTCTTAGTTCTTTATGCCAGTCAATATCAACTGTAGGAGGACTAAAAACAGACATAGAGATAAAATGGTCTAGGAGTGTACTAGCAATGTCATTTGCCATTATTGTGATGGAATAGTTATTTATTTATCGCTGAGGCTTTGGCTACAGCTCAGCAAATTGTATACAAAAAAATATACTTTTGGGGCAAATAATTCATTCCAATACTCAGCTTCAGCTACAAGAAAACACCAAGGTCTCAACTGTAGCATTATACTCAACTGTCACAGCTGAAAGTAATGACTATATGAGAGCTTGTAACTGTGGTGAATCCAACCAATTAATTTCACACCATCATTGCTCTTTTACACAACTGTTAAGTTTTCACCTTTTTGTGACAAATTGTCTTCCAGCTGTTCAACAAGCATCTACTTCTCTTCTGCTAATGCCCTCCCCCTGCCAGCCTCAGCAATCCAGCTTGACAGCTCTCTTTTTATAACAGGGTGCAATTTTAAACATATCCCTGGTTATTCTTTACGTGTTATTTACTAACCACACATCACTGACAGAAAGAATGGAAAGGATTCTGTCCTGTGCTAGAAAATTTGTAGCTTTCAGTGCTGATTCAGCAAATTGCCTCTTACCATTTCCCATGTGAGAAGATTACTGAAGAATTTTTCCTTTATTAAATCTTATGATTTGGGTGTTCATTAAATCATGCATGAAACTCCCATTCAAATGGTGAAGTACTGGTATTGTTGAATGGAGCCTGTGGGTTTGGCCAACGCTTCTTTCATGGGTTTACTTAACCATAATCATGGAAGTCATGTATAAAACCACGTAAGTATCTTGGGTTAGAAGCTGTCCTAGTTTTCCTGAATGTCATCCCTCTTACAACAATATAGTAATACAAAATACAAAGAAGTTCTGGCTTCTCTTCCGGTCAAAGAAATCAGCTGTGGAGACAGAAAGCTAGATGATTGGGAGAGTTTCTCCTACACCCCTTCAGAAGATGTGACAGGAGAGAAGCAGTAGTAAGAAATGCTTCTCTCTTACCCTT
Source organism: Pandion haliaetus (assembly GCA_013401275.1). NCBI lineage: Eukaryota > Metazoa > Chordata > Aves > Accipitriformes > Pandionidae > Pandion > Pandion haliaetus. The sequence continues at coordinate 61,563 of VYZV01007515.1, read as the reverse complement.
TCCCTCCGCTGACCCTCCATTCCCAGTTTAATTTTAGATACAGAGATATTTTTAAGGAGAATATTAAATCTTCCATGTTTGCTTCCAATAGTGACTAATGCAGAGGTGAGCTACAGGATGTAGTGCAGTCTGTAGCTACTTTTTGTCATCTGATAAACGCAGGGACAAAGGGGAGAGAGATCATTTCCCTCCCTCCTCCTGCCTCAGCATAGTGCCCCTTCACAACCAAGGCCTGTCCAGTCCTCCCTCTTTTGTTCTTCTTTGCCATAAGATATCCAAAAGGGAGATGCAGAGTACTGTTTGTCCTCTTTCAGGTGACTTTGTTAGGGGAAACTTGGCTTTGTATGATGCAGAGTAGCGGAAGGCACACAAGTGACCTGGAACACCGGTGCAGGAGCTATGATACTTTTAGTGTGATTGCCTGTAAAAATTGGTCAGTGACTGACTGAAAAGTTTTGTAAGGAATGCTATCAAAACTCTGTGCACCTGGGTCACTGCTGATTGACTGAAAGACAGGATGGAGAAGGAAATGAAATACTAGAATGCACAAATCTGTACAGCACTCTGCAGCATCCACAAGCCGATTGCCTCCTCGTTAACAGCGGACAGTTACCTGGTGCCTACCAGCCAACCCATGCCGCAGCTGCAGGTTAGCACCCCAGCTCCTTCACAGTGCTCTGTCTGCCTTTTCATCCTGATCTAGACTGACCTTGCCTCAGGGGTTTGTCATCACCACTAAAAGAAAGAAAAAAGATAAACCATGGTGTCTCGAATGTCAGTGGTTTGCAGTTGCCCTGATTCCCCCAAGTTGTTGAAGGAGACAAGGGTCCTGCTCACTGGATCCTTGCATGCAAATATGGTACTCGACACAGAAAAATTTGAGATTTAATATCTTTAGTTATTTCAGATTCTGGGGAAAGAACATCTTTTTTTTTTAAAATTCTCTTGTTAACAACATGGACACTTTGATGAGGAACCAAATTCAGGCTTGTAATGTGTATTGTATAGCTCCCATCAGCATCACTACAGCATTTGAAAAGGACGATACATTCTTCTCAGACTCACTGGAAAAGGAATAAGAAAATATTTATCATTCTGAAGCTTTTTCTTACAATGCAAGCTCTGTTGGAAAGATGTTCAGGCATGTACCTGAGGACAGAATTTGCCCTGCTGAGTTTTAATGTTTTAGGGCTAACTTAGCTCTAGGAAACTAAAGCCTTCCAGGGCAAAGCAAAATGTGCTTTTGTAAAGGCATTTATGACAGCTGAATATGCATCCAAACCAAGAAACTTAACAGTCACAGGTTTGTTGGTTGTTTAATTTGTTTCTTAAGAGTAAGTTAAAATAAAATTGAATTGTTTGCTACAGTGTTTATGGTTCTGATTATTCTGGACCATGCTGCTTTTCTTCTCTTCATTCCTTTCAAGATCTCTAGTGTTTTTCTCTGTCTTTTGGCATTTTACTTTAACACTGTTATTCCAAAATAAACATCTCCAGTCTTCCAATTCATCACTTTCAATTATGCCAAAGTATTACAGGGCTAGCTTGTTCACCTAAGGCATTATGAATTATTTCGGAATACCACCATATTTTTATGTAAGCTGAAAACAAATACAGTGGCAGGTAATTAGCAATTTAACATAGATTCCTTTGTTATTCTTTAATACTCCCATGTTCCTGGCCTAATTCCTCCAAGCTGGAAGCTGCTAAGAACAGATGATATGTCTATTACTATGTTGAAAACAGAAATAAATATAATACTGTGCTGAAGAATTATGCACCAGGACTTAAACATATGGCCCCTCTTAGTGAGTCAGTAGTTATAGAATGACTGCTGGGGGTTATAGCTAGTGTTGCTTTACCACCATTCAGCACCAGAAAAGAAAGGGGAAAAGGAATGTGGAAAGAAGAGGTGTATGATAAGGAAAGCATCACTGAAGGCAACATAGTACGCTTACAAAAGTTCTTTAATACCCTGGTGAGTCCAGTGTGGTCATAATTCTAAATTTTGTGAGGAAAATATCCAAAGATTTATCCTGGTAGTATGTTAAAACAGAGTCCCTTATGTTAGTTAGCATCCTGATTTTATTCCAGATTCCCTAACCCTAAGCCTACAGATTTTATTTCTCCATTTAAGCAGTAGGGAGGGAACCTTGCAAATGTGTGCTATTGGACTTTTCTACCAGCTTTTATTTTTAATATTCACACTATTTTGTGACAAAGGCTTTGACTGAGTAGGTCCCTGGTTCCTACACAGCTGAGTGTTGTGTTTCAGCATAAAGCGAGTGTTATGGGTTTGTGTGGTGCGGTTTTCCTTGGTGGCACGGGAGGGGGGCTGCAGAGGCGGCTCCTTTAGGAAGCTGCTAGAAGCTTCCCTAGCACCAAAATGTCGGACCTGCCTCTGGGAGGGGAGTGATGGTGGTAGGGCCTCTGGGAGAACAGATTTAAGAAGGGGAACCGGCAGTGGGGGGGGTGGGGAAACCTGAGAGGAACACCTCTGCCGATACTGGAGTCAGTGAAGAAGGAGGGGGAGGAGGGGCGCCTGAGGAGGCTGATGGCTCTGCAGCCCGTGGTGAGAAGGCAGGCTGTCCCCCTGCAGGCCATGGAGGTGAACGGTGGAGCGGAGGCTCCCGAAGATGGCCGT
>VYZV01007515.1:1506-58843 GCA_013401275.1 Pandion haliaetus | reverse complement strand
GTGAAGGACTGTCTCCCGTGGGAGGGACCCCACGGTGGAGCAGGGGACGCGTGAGGAATCTTCCCCCTGAGGAAAGGAGTGGCAGAGACGATGTGTGGCGAGCTGACTCAACCCCCATCCCCTGTTCCCCTGCGCCTCTGGGGGGAGGAGGGAGAAAGCACCGAGAATGGAGCTGAGCCGGGAAGGCGGGAGGGGTGGGGGGAGGCGTTTTGAGGTTTGGTTTCCCTTCCTAATACCCTTGTGTTTTGTTTTTGATTTGTTTTGTAGTCAATTAAATTGATTTTGTTTCTTCCCCAAGTTGAGCCTGTGTTTTGCCCGTGACCATAAGTGGGGAGTGATCCCTCCCAGTCCTTGTCTCGACCCACAAGCCTGCCTTTGGATTTTCTCCTCATCCCAACGTAGCCAGGCGCAGGGGTGGGGGGGTGAGTGAGCAGCTTCGTGGTGCTTTGTTACTGGCTGACCTGAAACCACGACAGCGAGGAGTCACACAGTTCTTTGCAGTCACCAATAAAGTCAGCTATGTTCCTTTAGTCCGAGATCAGCCCAAACTTTAGGCTCATAACTGAGGCACTTACACTAGCAGCCATGGCTCTCAGTCTTCTGCTACAGCTGGCATGGAGAAGGCAATACAACTCACCTGACTGCCCAATTATTTCTATTTATTATTGAGATAGTGGAGGACCACTTGGTTCCTAACTTTATTACTTTGTTGAGTGACTAGAGAGGTAAGAAAAATCCAGGCTTTCTAAATGCACAAGGCACAATTGAAAATGTGCCTGCATGAGAAGATATGAAGTCAAAACTAACTGTAAGTCACATTCTGACTCCTTGCTGTTATCTCTTAGCCACTCTACTGTAACATCACTCTCAGGCCTGTTCATCATTTTCTTTATTCATGCTCACAGAATAAATCCATTATACTCATATCATGCAGGAGCAAACCCAAACTATTTCCCAATCTTTGAAAGGGATTCTCAAGAGAGCTGAGAATATTCCAAGAAAGGAAGTTGATAGATATATTAATAATATCATCTGGTCCTCATCTTTCCCTACAACATCTTGCCTTTGCTGCCTCCTTTCTCTTTGATGTAAAAGGTTCTCATCTTCTCTCCATCAAGAAATCCCGCTCTGCCATCTCCCTTCATATCCTTTGATCTCACCCTCCCACCCATCCCACTACATTCTTCTCACATCCATAATCTGCCACACATACTCTGATGTCTTGTCTCTGGTGTATCTTTTGCTGCCACACTTCTCAGGACAAGCAAGACTTTTTTCCCCTGACATCCTGATGTCATGTCACGCATCTCCGTTCTCTAGCATTTCCACCAGCTTTCACTCTTTCCCTGCATCAAATTCAGACTTATGTTCTTCATTCTCAAGACTCAACACAGGGCTGTAAAGCTTTCACATGCAAGGCTCTACCTTGCTGTATTGGATTTGTGTGGCACAGTTTTGGTAAAGAGGGAGAGTTTACAGGGGTGGCTTCTGATGAGAAGCTGCTAGAAGCTTCCCCTATGTCTGACAGAGCCAATACCTGCCAGATTTAAGAAGGACCCGCTGCTGGCCAAGGCCGAGCCAATCAGCAGTAGGGGTAGCACCTCTGTGATAACATATTTAAGAAGGGAAAAAAAGCTGCGGGGACATAGAAACGGCAGCCAGAGAGAGGAGTGAGAACATGTAAGAGAAGGAATCCTGCAGACACCAAGGTCAGTGAAGAAGGAGGGGGAGGAGGTGCTCCAGGCCGGAGCAGCGATTCCCCTGCAGCCCGTGGGGAAGACCACGGTGAGGCAGGCTGTCCCCCTGCAGTACATGGGAGGTCCATGGTGCAGCCTGTGGAGGACCCCACGCCGGAGCAGGTGGGTGCCTGAAGGAGGCTGTGACCCCATGGAAAGCCCGCGCTGGAGCAGCCTCCTGGCAGGACCTGTGGATCTGTGGAGAGAGGAGCCCATGCTGGAGCAGGTTTTGTGGCAGGACTTGTGACCCCGCGGGGGACCCACGCTGGAGCAGTTTGCTCCTGAAGGACTGCACACCATGGAAGGGACCCATGCTGGAGCAGCTCGTGAAGAACTGCAGCCCGTGGGAAGGACCCACGTTGGAGAAGTTCGTGGAGGACTGTCTCCTGTGGGAGGGACCCCACATGCTGGAGCAGGGGAAGAGTGTGATGAGTCCTGCCCCTGAGGAGGGTGAAGCAGCAGAAAGAACGTGTGATGAACTGATCATAACCCCCATTCCCCATCCCCCTGCACCGCTGAGGAAGGTAGGTAGAGAATCTGGGAGTGAAGTTGTGCCCAGGAAGAAGGGAGGGGTGGAGGGAAGGTGTCTTGAGATCTGGTTTTATTTCTCATTACCCTATTCTGGTTGATTGGCAATAAATGAAGTTAATTTTCCCCCAGTCAAGTCTGTTTTGCCCATGATGGTAATTGGTTAAGCGATCTCTCCCTGTCCTTATCTCGATCCAGGAGCCCTTTGTTATGTTTTCTCTCCCCGCTCTAGCTGAGGCAGGGGGGAGTGATAGAATGGCTTTGGTGGGCACCTGGTGCCCACCCAGGATCAACCCACCACACTTGCTTACCTTTGTTATAATTCTCTGATGCATTTCATAATCTTGTTTAAAAATTAATTTCCCTATCGTACATCAGTTAAATCATTCCTGAACACCACGTAATGTGGCACTTTTCCTTCAAGTCCATATTGCTTTGCGGTCTTTCAAAGAACATATTCCTCCCTGCCTGCTTGTTCTATCCCTCAGAGTGAAACTTGCCTCACAAGGCTGAAGTTAGCTTTTGTTAAATCCTCCACCCACCCAAAGTGGCTACAAAAGGCTTTTAAAGATCAGTATTGTAAATGACCTGTGCTAAATGAATCCCTTCTTGCTGAAAGTAACCTTAGGTATCTTAGATGTAACATTAGGATGAGTTTAACTCTTTTTTTTTTTCAAAGCAGTTTCTAATGAGGAAGGCAAGATGGTCCTTCTATAACAGGAGTCAAGAAACACTGGTGGATCTTCTTCCCCCCTTCTAGGAGGTTAGCTGGTTGTTCAAGGCCAGCTGTATTGATAAGGCCTGCTGTGAAGAAAGCTGCAGTCCTTCTCCTTCCCTTGGGAGCTGCTTTCAAGCTCTTGACCTGGACTCCAGTTGAGCTACAGCCCCAGCTGCTCTGCAAACTTGTGGTCCTGGGTGAGCTCCGTGCCACCTGACTGTAGCCAGCTAAAAGTTTAGTGAGCTGATGTAAACTAATTGCCCCATTCCCTTCACAATCAGTGGGAACTTGTGAAAGGAGGCACCAGATGTAGCATAGCACGAACCACCCTCAGGAAGGACCACTCTGTCCCTGTTGTCAATGGAGGGATCCTGACTTAAACTCGTGACTTACCAAGTACCTGCTGGATACTAGGTGCGATGCTTCCCACCTTCAGTGACAGTTAGGTACCCCGAGCATTTCAGTGGTTCATTCTCTGCGTTTTCTCATTCTGCCATTCACCTTTCCATCAAAATCTTTCTACACAATGCAAAGATCCATAAAGAAGATCAGTTGGTTTTCCACACACAGGGAGAAACGTTTTTTTAAGTGTAAACAAGTGCTTTTGCATACTCAAGGTGCTCATATGTGGTTTTGCAGCAACATAAGATATTAACATCTCACTTTGTGTATTTGGTTGTTCCTTTTACCTGTGATTTTTCAGTTCGGTTAATTACACGAGTGAGCTGTCAGTGAGTCACTATCTACAGCTGTGAATTTTGCACTATATATTTAATGTAACTATGCTAATATTTACCAATCCTGTTTTTTGATTTAGCTTGAGTTGTAATTTATTTTAAGTGATTTCTCCTTCCAGGGCACTCTTCATCCATTCATTCATTCACTACATCCATTATACATGGCAAGCCAACAGTTTAAACCTAAGTGGGCAAGCAGCTTACAGTTTTTAAGAAGATATAAGCATTAGCACATGGCATTGTGACTTGTGTAATACTGATTTCCGCTTGGAAAGCAAGAGGACAGAGACAGTTAGTACATTCACAGCTACACAGTGCAAACCATACTCAGATTGTTGAAAAAGCACAGACCAAAGCTCAGCTAATGTTTTTTATAACTTTTTTTCTTTTTTTTTTTTTTCTGAAAAATATGCTGAACCTTTAAGGAACTCAAAGTTATGATGTGTGCACTTCTTAAATGGATTACTTAAGGTCAGTAGTCTTTTTAAAGTGTTAAATACCTAGACCTTTAAAACTTGCAATTCATTGAAAGAATTATGTAGGGCTCTACCTCATGTTTCAGCACAGTAAAGTGGCTGTTGCACAGTGCCAATACTTTCTGATGGGAATAACTTCTTAGGAGGTTACTAACATTCAACCTTTTTTAACTTTGTTCTTAAAAGTTGAAGGTGGGGACATGCTGAGAGCTTTTTATGAGTTACTGCATTGGCATCACCGAGAACTACCTCACAAAGGCTTAGAAAGTTCAACATAGCATCAAAACTCAGACATGTATGGCTCTTTTGCCTGAACTCTGGTAGCGTAGTCATGATTAAAGGTTCTTTTGGAAATTCAGAGTATTCCCTAAGCAAAATGGAAGATAACTCAGAAAACAGAGCCCCCAAGGGATAATAAAGGCAGATGAGCACTGACCAATCTGCTGAGTTGCCAGTCTGCTCCTCCTCTTGCTCCTCAAAGCTATTCTTCAAAGAGGAATAACTTAGCAGAGAAAATAATTTTTTCCTTTGTGATAAAGGAAGCAATGACACAAACTGGAAAGCCAGTGTTATGAAAAAAGAAAACCTAAAATTATCTAAATGGTTATATGGATAGAAATCTGTACACAGAAATATGAGTGAGGCAAATTCTGAGCCTCTGTTAACCAATATAATCCTTTGAAACCAATGACAAATTAAATTAGCCAAAACTCTGGCCTTAGAAATTTTTTTCCTTTTCCTATTACCAGAGAAGACATTCTACTTGAACAATTTTTTCTGTTCCCCTGCTCCCTTCCACACATACACCTTGCTTCTCATTTTCTAACAGTTCCAAAAACTGGAAAGAAAATGTGTCTTAAGTTTTGTCTCTGAATTCTCCTTAGCTTCCCTTCTTTATAGAAGTAGGGCTTTTATGTCTTTCATCTGCTCCTTCAGAACCTAGCTTGGTGACTTTCTCTGGAAACCTGCAAGCACCGAGGGGAGATGGTGATGAATTTGTATGCATAGTGATTGATATTCAAGGACTGAGGTGCTTGGTTCCTTGCTAGGTCAGATCCCCTGCTTCTGTCTTCTGTCCTGTTTTCTGTGGTTTCTCTGCAGGTTTTTTGTTTGTTTGTTTGTTTGTTTTCTTTAAACCATATAATAAAAATATCTGCAACGGGGTAGTATTTTTGTGTACAACATGGCATCCAGCACATAATTCAATGCTTAATAGTTCAATACCTTACTAGAAAGGAAACAATGCAGCCAGGTGAAACTAATTTTTTTTTCCTTTTCCTCCATACTTTCTCTGCTTTACACACAAATTCACAGAGCCAGGAATATAGTTTTTTTCTTTTACTTTTGGAAATACATTGTGGAGAACTTTCTTCTCTCTAGTCTCTATTTTCTCTACCAAGCTCAGACTTCTCATAGACTACCCAAACTACATTAGGTATAAGAAATGCTGAACTGAACTGAAATCTCACCTCTCTCATGGATTTAGGAATGGCCCTGCAACGTGGTGTTACTGGGAGCTTTTTTAAAGGCTTCTCCTTCAGCCTTTGGGTAAGATAATTTCTTCATGCTTTCCTTGTAAATTTTTCAACAGAAGTAGGACTCAGTTTTTACATAAATGCCCATACTGTCACCCATGTCCCACCTTTCCCAGAATGGTTCCCTAGAGCACTGGGCTTTTAAACTAGGTAGAAGTGTGGGAGAGAGGGGAGGGAAAGGGAGAACGAGGAGCTGACTTCCACAGCTCATGTGGAAGCCATGGCACTTCACAGCAGAGAATGAAAGATTTTGAGGGTCAGAAAAAGAGCTCAAAAGCAAGGAAGGGCATAAATCTGTGGCTTAATCTTTAACTCCCTCTCAAAATCCATTGATTCCCAGAATCCCATTTGTCTTGGATGCCTTACACATTTTTCGTTAGACAGTCAAAGGATGAAATGTAAAACCAATTGAAGGAGTGGGCTGTAGTCACCTCTGCCAGGGACTGCCTTGCTCCGCAGGTTTTGCTCTTCCATTTGCACCACTCTCATGTTCTTCACTTTGACCCTCTGACTTTTTTGTGTTTTTTGATGCCCAGTTTCAACAGGCATTGATAAGGGCCACAACCCAGTCCTACCTCTATACTGGTGATTGCACCACTCACCTGTGAATGTCAGTTGTGAGATACCCTAAGTCAATGATACGAAATGCTAAAGAGAGGGCCTGAAATCATCTGAGTTTTGTACTGAGTTAGAGCTGTAAGTGCTTATTACCCCTTGAACTGACACAGGGGTGACTCATTGGTATGACCTGACTGGGTTAAATGGGAGTTAGGCACTGAGAGGCTCTGCTTTTTCAAACTGGGGACTGTTTTTTGGCTATAACAGTAACTTGGCAGTACCCTACAATAACAGTAACCTAACCATAACCCAGGCAACCTGAGAACATTAGTAGCCCACCAATTAGTAAATGACAAGCAGTTATAGTCTTTCAGTAGCCTCAGAGTGGTTAGTCAGGGCTTTCATGACTAAAAAAAATTCATCTCCTGGGTGCTAAACTTCAGGTTTTGGCGAAAGTGGGATTTAGGACTTGCCTGTTGGGAGATTCATGCACAGTGAGACAGGGTGGGAATAGATGCTGTTCTCGCTAGCCCATGCTAACATGCTCTGTAAATGCTCTCACTGGGCTCTGCATGCCGGACTGGCTCTTCCCAGCATTCGATGCCTGGTGGAGGTGCCCACAGTAAGACCCTGCTCAAGCTTAGCCCCTCCAGACACAGCAGGGAGAGATGGACACCATCAGGTGGACCAGAGGGATACTTCCAAATGGTAAACAATTAAGAAATAAGTTATATGCAAAGGAAAAATTACTGCTGGTAGTTTATAAATTAGTACAATTAATTGAGCTACAGTCTAATTAATCCATATCCATTGCTTCTTTTGTCTCATTTCCCAGTATTTGGAGGAAAAGTTATCATGTGACTCTATAAGATGCTTGTTGAGTAAGGGCTAATAGATTTGGTCTTATGAACTTCTCTTAATCAAGTGCAAATCAATACTTCTTGAAGGAATTATAGTGTGATTTATGTAGGATTTGCCTCTCCTCTGCTCTCCAGAATGAATATACCTGAAATCTTTGACTAGTTAAGCTACGGTGAGTCAGTTAGAGTTTTCCTCTGGGGCTTTAAATGTTTTGTTTTAGTTTGTTTGGTTTTTTTTTTTTCCCAAATAATGTTTACATCATAGAAATAGTCTTACTGTACCTACCAAATAAAGTCTTTATGTTTTCCAGCGTTTCTGCATTTTTAAAGATGCTGGGGAAAAATATCCTTCCAAATCAAGAAAGCTCCCATTTTCTGTTTTGTTTGGGGTTTTGTTGTTGTTGTTGTTTTTGTTTGGGTTTTTTTTTTGTGTGTGTGTGTGGCTACTGTGTTGTAATGCAATTACTTCAGACAAGGGACAGCAAGGCTATTTCTCTGAGATGTTGGTAAGCTGATGATGTCAAGTGAATATTAATGGTTCACTGAAGCATAACTCTTTAATTGCCTCATGGAGACTATGGAAATCCTGTAATTGGTCATAAACTGCAAAGGAGGGTGTGGCATCTGCTTCTTCCCTTTTTATATTGTTCTTACTGTCATTTTTGTGCCTTCCCTTTACCACTTCCATGACTGCCAAAGTAACTCCTTGGAGCTGAGCAGAAGATACATAGTTAGTAAGCAGCAACCAACATTTAGGCTTTCTTCAGGGCAATTATTGTGTGTGTGTGTGTGTTGGGTTTTTTTGTTTGTTTCCAACTGCCTTGCTAATGAGGCAGTGACCAAGCTGTGCCACTCACAAGCGAGGGTTTGCCCCAGGCAGCTGCTTTGCCAAGTCCTCGTGCTGCCTTAGGTCACTGTTGCATTTGTTGTCTGCCCCTAAGAGCTCCTTTTCCCAGACAGACTGTACACTGCATGCACCTTAGATCATCTTTTGCGCTGGTGAATATAAACCACTCTTAAACCAAATTAATTTTGCACTACTTGCACTAGTTGCAGCATTTCCTCAGCTTCCTTCGCTTCTACCCACTCTTTCATAAAATAAAATTATCATAATGAGAACCAGAACAGTGTAGAACCAGCCCTAACTTCTTTCTTCATGGTAATGTTGGTTATTTATGTATTGGGGGTAGGGACAATGCAAGATTTATACATAAGTTACTTAAGCATCTGTTGTGGAGCAGGATTCAGAAGCCAGTTTGAGAAGGGGTGGAGAAAAGCCCTAGAACATATGTACCTGAACTCAAGCTTCTCTCCAGGGCCTGTACACATGAATCAGAGTTGTAAACAGAAACTTTATCTCAGTATTTTTGCCTGCTGGTGCACTGATTTTTATGAAAATGCAAAACAGGACCCATCATTTTGGAGGTGGTGGGTCAGTTTTTCATGTAATACTGTCTGACCAGAGAGAACACTTAATTGAAAACAGAAACCCATGCTTCAGACATTTCTCCATAGTGAAGGCCTAGGACCTGTAACCACTAAACTATGGGGCATGAAGAGACAGCTCATAAGTTCTGTTAAAAATGCAAGACTCAATGAGCCAGACAGCAAGCAGATGCCCTCAGCAGGAGTCTGGATTCTGCTCCCAGGACTGCTTCTGTGCTTGGTCAACTATTACATATCACTTACCTGAATATTTTTGAGAGCAGACCCTAGAACTTCCTTCTGTAAAGGCACTACAGATACCATGAAGCCACTATGCACTGCTACTGCTCACTGCTTATCTCTGGTTGGCCACATAACATCTGTGCTGTAATTCAGCTCCAACAAAAAGTAGAGCGATCACTTAACATACTTCAGATTACAGCAGGTGGATAGGGCATTCTCCTGAGAAGAGTTTAGTTCAAATCCTTTTGGCTGACATGGATATAAATTCCCAGCCTTTCATGCTGTACATATTTGGCTGTATCTCCAGTTTGTTATGAAATATGCAGGTAGGTGCATCACCTTTTCCAGACCCACTTTTATTTCTGCTATATTTTTCCACACACTTCATTACTTTTCAAAAAGACAAATGTGAGTGTGTATAATACATAAACGTTCATCTTTAACTGTTATTATTTTGGCTGCTTTTCTCCTGACATAATTTGCTACTTTGTAAAAACTCATTATTTACAGAATTGTTTTTTCATTTATGTTTGATCATTCATATTTAGAAATCAACGTTATTAAATGTAGTGGTCGGAAGTTTGAGATAAAGTTGCTTAGGGATAGTACCTCAACGGACAGCAGTCCAGCTATCACACTGTTAATGCTTCAATTGATTTGTAATATTAAAATGTAATGGATTCTGTTTGGAAATTTTAGCATGACATTGCTGATATGGAAGTTAGTATAAATATTTCTACTGTAAGTTCATTTAACTTGCATCATATAAAACTGCTGTTATGAAGAGCTATGGGCCAAACTTAAACAAATAAGAAAGGAGTTTTGTGTAGTATAGGGTCTGCAAGGTTAAAGTTCTGGAGAAGCATTTTTAAACACAAGGGTTTTCTTCATCTTGGAAAAGGAAGAACTGAAAAGTTCTAGAAAAAGTAGAGCAGATTCAAGGTCACAGGCTAACTGGTTTACCTGTGTGTTTCATGCTCTTGTCTAGCTGCATGCTAGGACATTACATTTCAGCCAGGCTGCTCCTGCACCCATGTAACTCATTGGATTTCTATGAGCTATTCTAGCCACCAGAGTAAATAAGCAAAGCACCAGGACTGAAGTTTTCCAGTTTGGAAGCACCTCCACAAAGCTCCAACTCGGGCTTGAAGTCCGAGTGTGGTCTGGACTGCTCCAGTACCACCAGAGGCTGAGCTTCATATTTGTTATTTCCAAGCACCCTGTTTGTGTGTCATGGCCACACCAATAATGCAAAGTAAACCTCAGATCTGAGTCTTCATAGCTCAGGTGGCCAGCCATCTGCTAAAGCACAAAGTAACAGAAAACCTAACTTAGCATGTGCTGAAACAGTCATTTACATTAGACACTCTTTTCCAGTGGAGTTCTATAATATACCAATCTATAACAACATGATTGTTCCAGAGCATAAGAAGAAACAAAATGGAGCAAACAAAAGAATCCATCCTTCAGGAGATTACAGCATTGGAAGTTGTTAAGAAGGCTGCAAAATTTCAGGAGGCAGCTGCAACTTACTCTCCACAACAACAAAAAATATGATTATTCAAAAAACTTCGAATGGGTCCTGAATAATTTTAACTTCTAACTGTTTGTTAAAAGCAATGAGAAAGCAGTGAGTAACATTCCATTCACAAGGTAATTTTTATGGAAAAAGTTATTTTCAGAGCTGAACTGCACAGAGAATCAGATGTCCGTGGGAACATTTGACTTGTGTGCTAAACAGTTTGAGATATTTGTAATGCAAATAAATTGTACATTTTTATTTCTTACTATTATTGTTCTAGAAGCCAGATCGTTATCCATTCTTTGTAACGCTGCTGTAGCAGATGTGTATGAAAGTCAGTGACCCACGAAATCCACCCACAGGATCTAAGATATCGCCCCAAGTTTCAGAATGGTGTGGTTTGCAAATACTATTGCACTTTGTCATTTTATCATGGAGAATTATATCAAACATGCTTTATGAGTGTGTTCTGGTGAATTATCAATTGGTGTGATTCCCCATGGGCATTAAAAGTGGCAAAATGAATGTACTTACCACCTTGGCAAACAAGCCTGGCATTTTGTAGAATGGGGCCTTCAAAATCCATGCATCCTCACTGCAAATTTTTTTTTAGATTTAATTTATGCATTTTATGTTGGTTTTGCACATCAGGTTTCACAGAAAAAACATATTATCATATCAATTTCCTTTATAGAAAGAGAGTAACAAAGGTTTGTGTTCTTTCCACAGTAATCCAGTACAATTGTAAAGATGGAAAAAATTGACAGGATTGGTTAGCTGCTCTAAGGAAGGATGTCTGACGCAGCAACATATCACCTAATTGTAATTAAGCCCTGCTGGAACTAGTATCTATGTGCATCAAACTGACATGATGCTGAACTCAATTTGCTTTTTATTTGTTTTACAAAACCACTCTAGCAGACTGTCTAGGTCTGGATGTAATAACATTGTTGACAAACTGAAGAGAAGAATTCACATACCCATAAATGGAATTACCTTCTGTTTATAAATGCAACAGTGAAGATTGGGAACATGTTTGGTTTTTGCCTTGGTCTTGTTAATTGGGCATGATACTGGCCAAAACCTTTTCCTGTCTTTCGAAATCTGAATAACCCATTTTCCTGACAAACACATGTCCTGCCCTCCACCTCCACTGTATATTTAAAAAAAATCTATTCATCTGGTCTTCATCTGATGCTTACAGTCTCACTGCTTTGCATGCAGGCTGTACAGACGTGACAGATGTCAAGCAACACCCACTGAAATCAGTGGAGTGCCTGTCACAGGGGAGGCAGCTGCCCAAGCACAGACCCCTGGTGCCAGGTGAGATGCTGTAGGGTGCCCTGCAAGCCTCCTGCCGCTGCCCCAGGAGGGCAGGAGTCTCTGGTGGGTTCCTTGTCCTGCTGCAACCTCCACTGCCCTCGGGCACTGAGGTTGACACTAGCTGCCTGTCTTTAGATGACTGACTCCAACCTCTTTGATCAATAAGGGGCTTTGGGGGTCAGAATTTAAAATTCGTTTGCTCTACGTGTGTGTCTTCTGCACACCTTTGTTGGAGCACTGCTGAATTTAGTGGAGTTTACATATCTATGCAGCAGAACAGAATTTGTTTCACTGCATTAAAATTGGTGTACACTGTAAATCCCCCAAATCTCTTTGGCACAGCTCGTGAAGCTGTGCATCTCAGAGAATTGCTTCAGATCTGTGTCAAGGCTTCTGACACAGAAACCCTCATATAATCACAAAACTCTATAAATTTCAGATAAAATAACGCATTCTGTTTCTGGAAGGGTTTTTACCTAAATCACATGTTTGTAAATACAACTTTACAAGTCAGAAACTTTGATATGCCTTTGAAAGTTTTCTGAAACTTGCAATCCTAAGTCTTGGCCAGCGAGAACTTCATCATTCGGTCCTTTTTACTTTCATGTTTTTTTTAATGTCTTCCCTGTTCTAGACGCTCTCTGGTGTCCAGTTCTGTGTTTCAAAAGAGGCCTGCAGAGACTGATGATGCAACCAACCCTGTAGATGTCAATGTTCTTGGCAGACTAGCTGAGCTTCTGCTGCAGATAGGAGTAGGTGGGACAACTCTCAAAATGGCCCCAAAAGCAGACTTGTGGGAGATGGAGGTGCCTTCCAAGGTGAAAAGAACAGGTGACGCAGTTGTATTCACAGCTCTAAACATCAGCAGGAAAGGCAGATAATGTTTCCTCAGAGACTGACTATGGAGACATTCAGGAAAGTTCAGAAAGATTAACTAGAGCTATAAAGTTAAATCTTGTAAGTAGAATACAGAAATTAAGGGCAGGGTTGTTGAGCTGAAAGAGCACGTGGGAAGGCAGGAGACTTGGCTTCTGTTTCTGCCTCCGGCACTGACCTTCTGCATGACCACCATGGTTGGATGTTGTCACACTTCTCCTCTCAGCAGAAATGTAATAAAAATATTTGCTTACTCTGAAAACAGTTTGAGATCCATCTAATACTATTATTGAATTGTTGTTTTATAGATGCTGTTATTCACAAATGGTTGTGCTTTGGAACTATATGAGATGTTCTTGTCTCATATAAGGCAGGAAGGACAGAAAACTAAAGGCTACCCTGTTTCTGCAGGAGGTGTTTACTTCTGAGTTTGTTGTCTGGGTTCCTTTTACAGATAATGGTGACTTCTATGGTTCAGTTCATCTTCTCTGAAAGTAGAGGCCTTAAAAACATCATGTCAGTCATGTCCTAAAACTGCTTTTTTCTTTCCACTGACTATAAAGAGCACCTAGAATGACCAGCTTAGAGCTGACATGTATGTTAGGTGAAATGAATCCCACCTTCTGAATTAACTTTACCAAGCATGCCAAGTCACTGACAGTTCACATACCACCAAAATTAATTGACTATTTTCCAGGAAAATTGTGCTATCTTCTTTATTAACTCCTTAATTTTGGCCAAAAAATGCTGGGAGAAGGTGGGCAGTTGTTCATCTTAACCCTTTTGAAGTTGAAGAGTGTTTGCCTTTTGAAATTTGTTTCATTATGTGCCCAACCTATTCTTCCTTCTGACTCCCATGCAAATATTTTAGGTTACCTACTGTGATAGATTTCTACATGTTTTACTTATCCCTAAACCTAGGTAATGATGGATTATTTAGACATCAGAGGTAACATGGAAAGCCTATCAGAAAAAAAGTATTTTTCATTTCTTCCTTAGCTTGATTGGACACTAGTAAAATGGATCAATAAAAAGTGCTGCATTATTGTGTCCAAGCTATACCCAGGAGAGAGGTCTTTACAGTGTTTAAAATGATAGTGCATATCGCTATGATGTTGACAATGCTGGTTGTGAGAAGGTGCTTTCAAAACTATCATATCTCCCAGTGCTGGAGAGGGAAAATGCACCTTCTCACAGCAGATAGTGGACAGATAAGTTATCTTATTCTCTGTCATCTTTTTTTTCCTCCTGCTGTCATAGCGTTTGCCTGGGAGTTGTTAGCAATGCTTTTAGCTGCAGTGCAGGCCTCATGGTCACAAGTCTACAAACATATGTTTTCACCTAATCGCTGTGTGCCTTTACTCCCTTCTCGTGACATCTCAAAGCTCAACTTTCAATGGGAAGTGGAGACTTGTCCTATGTATTTTACCTATTGCTCCTGTTGTGTTGTCTCCTTATTGGAAAGGATTAGAGGTGTTGCCAGATGGAGATGCCAGGTTCTACCTTGGACAATCAGGCAAACTGCAAAAGCAGAGGAACCTCCTCAGAACTGCTAAAAGTTTTTTTATTTTCTGTGGTTCATCAGATTCTGATATTTATGCCACTAGTGTAAATCCAGTGCTGTTTTTTATGTTGTTTGAAATGAGGCCATAAAGCTGACTTCTTTTGTTGGTTGTGGTCTCATTTTTGTATTTATAGACACTGAGCTATAACAGTTTTTAAAAAGAGCACTAATAGTGCATTTGCAGCATATGCTATTGGAAAGGTTGCATTGCAGAGGTTCAGAAGCATGGAAAGAGCAAAACCAGCAGCCAAGGTCTCCAAAGAGAAAAGGTTAGCTAAAATTGCGAGTTCCTCTCATTGCAATATCTTGCCAACAAGTCACAGATGTACAACGCATGAGCAAGTGAAAAAGTGATTATGAGGCTTATAATGGCAGCCCTGAATCCATAATGCATAATGCATTCATCCCAAGGTGCATTTGTGCATCTGTTAAGGTATTTTTACTAGTAGTGTAAGAGCTTTTAAAACCATTTTCTGAACCGTTTAGCTCATTTGCAGTGTTTAATTGATATTTTATATTTTTGTCCTTATTACTTTCTGACTTTAAGCCATGACACAATGCATGAATATATTACAGTGACAGTTGTTCCAGCTTCCGTTTGTGATTCATCCCTTTGAGCCCTGTCATCATTTTTGCATATTTCTCTGTGCCCTCTTCTGCTTTTGCAGAGTCCCTGTGACACTAAGTTGGCCCTAGCTAGGCATGGTAGTGTGTCTGAGTCTGGGCTGGTTTCCCTAGAGGCTCGTATAAGCCAGAACGTGGCCTAACATTCTTTGCTGAGAAATAAAGTAATTTCTGTTCATTTCTGTTCTTCCTCTTGTCATATGAGCAGCATTCTGCTCCAATTTGTCTTTGATCTCTCTGACACTCAAGTCACACCCAGACAGTTCCTCACTGAGCTTATTTCTTCCCTCAGCAATTTTGTACAAAATAAAACCTGAGATTAGTCTTGATCTACAGCAGTGGCAGTGAGAAGAGATTCTGGCCCCGTGATCCATTTCCACCCTCACCTATCTGGGTGCTGCTCATGCTGATGTAAATGATGGCTGAAGCTTGTCTTTTGCCATCTGAATTCTAATTGCTCTTCCAACCCACCACAACTCCCCACTGTATTTACAGAGACCACCAAGCCCTATGTGCTGCTTTTGGCCTTGAGGCCTAAAGCTTATCTCACTTTTGACATTAGTATTTTAATTTGTGTTGTTTTTTTTTTTTTAATACAATAATCCCAAATTGCCAGATGCCCCATTCAGCCATCTATACCAATAACACACAAGAATAAAGTGGATGGGAAAAGCTGAGTTATTGGAGTGACACTTGCTTGGCTCCAGTCTAAAGTACTGTATATATGGTGGGAGTTAGTGGAGATCCTGTCAGCATGATTAAGTCATTTGTAAGTGGGAAGACAAATAAAGCAGTATAATTCTCCATTTATCATCTCCCTGAGCTGTTCCCTCCCACAGCAGTGATATCACCGGCACAAAGCCCTTCAGGCAGATCTTTATCCTGACCAGAACAATGCTCTCTGAGCTGGTTGCTAACCCCTTGTTTCAGTCTCCTCTGAGGTACAGCTTTTTTTTTCTGTGTCAATGTAGATTATGTTCACTGTTTCACACCTCTCAGCTTTATGAATTATTTCCTTTAAAAATAACCCCAGCAGATATGTCAGCCATGATTTATTCTGTATGATAGTATAACAAATTGCTTTCATGAGCTGATACTTTCCCAGACATTTTGTGGCCTCCAGGCTTGAGTCCCTCTGTGTTCACCCCAGTGTATAGTGGACACTACTGAATTCACTGCTGATAAGCACATGAGTAAAACCAGCACCTTTGAAAACAGAAGATCTTAAACTAACTTTTTGAAAGGTGGCAAGTGATTTGGGGAATAAAATTTGAAGCTGCAGGAAATGCAGCTTAAAGGAATCATGGTATGACAAAGGACAAAAAGCCAAGTGTGGATTTATTTGGTGGACTAAAGAAGTATTAGTCTGTCCATCATTTAGGTTATCCAGGGAAGGGTATGGTCCTGCATCAGACACGGGAGAACATGACTGCAAAATCCCACTGTTGTTCCTGGATGTTAACATTACAGAGCCCCCACCTCTGCTCCTTTTCCATCAGCAAAACTCATGCTGACCTTGACAAGAGCAGGTTTGTACTTTGCCAAGAGCTGCTTTGAACTGTTTGAGTCTAATTTACCTTTTTTATTCCATTGCATTGGAGGGCAAATAGGTACTTAGAGATCTAGATAAAGCACCACACTTACTTACCAGCATAATAAAGATGGTTGATTGATTGATTGATAAATTAATTAGTACCTAATAGCCAGAGGAGTTGTGGAGAGTTGCACAGGCTGGAAGAGATCAGTTTAAATGTTAAACACACAGGAGAGAAGAATGAGGTACAGTAGTGGTTTATAGGAAGAAACATATTGTGTTAAACAAGAACAGAGAGCAGAAGGAAAGGTGGATGAATGTTTTGAGAGAAGCCAGATGCACAAACACACATTTAAAAATTAGAGTTAAAATGTTTTCCTGAGGCTCTGAAATGTGGGATCTATAAAGAAGCCACAGGGCTAGGACAGAACTTGCAGTTCCCTTCAGTGTCTGGGGGTTTTGCATCTCAAAGCAAAGAACATGCACACAGCTGGTGGCATGGGTGGGTGCAGCTCTGACAGCCCCCACAGAAAGTGCCTTCAAGTTTATTATGGATGAGGTAAGGTCTTTGCATTGGGTGATGTGTGGGCTATGACTGCGTCCTGGTGCCATAATGCACCTTCAGAGTAACCTGAGCAATCTGTCTAGTATTCTTTGCTACTGAGGGAACACAAGAGGAGGTGGTGAAGGGAAGAGTGTGAGAGTTAATGGGATGACAGAAGACTCCCTTGGCCTTCCTCATAAGTCTGTTCCTGACCAGAAGCTCTTAGCTGCCAGAATGAATATTAAGATTAACTTTCTGAGATAGCTTGAGACCGACCTGAGGCAGTAGTGTGTTATTTCTGCTGCATAGAGTGGGGGGATGAAGAAGGACTAAGGGTCTGATTCAGTAAAGTTATCTCTACCTTTAGAAACCTGCATTTCACACTAACAAGTTACTGGGCAAAACACAGAAATAAGGATCAAAATGTTCCTTAAACATCTTTAAATACATAGTCATTAGTATCTGTCTTCCTTTTTATCATTTGAATGATGCTCTCAGGTCCCAAGGTATAGAATATATTTATAAAGGAACTTCACAAGTTTGCTCCTCATTATATCTTTATACAATATACAGTAACCTTATTTGCTTGAAAATTTTCCTATAAAAATACAGTGAATAACCTGAATAACCTCTGTGTGAACCCTGATCCTTATTATCTTGCAATTTCAGTTGCTCCAGTGTGCTCCTCCTATCATCTCTGTGACTAACAGTGGTTTCCTTTGAAACCTGCTCAGTTGCTTCTCTCTGTGTAGTCCTTTATTCTGGCAGAAAAGGCATCTGTCCCCTACCATTTGCACAAGCAGCATGGAGCTGCCACCCGCGTGCTACCTGTGCTGTGACCGATGGGTAAGTGTGGTCCCCCCACTCCGGCCACCGGGTCAGGAGTGCTCTCCCAGACCCCATTGCCTTTCTCAGCTCCGTGGCTGGGAAGTGGAGAAGGCGGCAGAGTATTCTCTGAGGTGCTGGCAGAGCACCTCACTAATTTTACACCACCAGCATCTTCCCCATAATGCTAGAAAATTGTTTCAGGGAAAAACATTGCCAGAAGAGCTTTTGCAGTAAAAGACAGGCAGAATCTTATCCATCCATCACGTCGATTTGGAGGGGTTATTTCTCAGTAAGCTAATGCTCTCACTCTGTGTGAATGCATCTGTGCTTGAATAGTTTTACCCCTATTTTCTGCTATCCTTATAACCTTTTTCACCCTGATCTTTGTTCTGGGACATCTCTACAGAGCCTTTCCCATCTTTTCTCCCTGGAATATTTAAGCTGATGTCCACTAGCCTACTATACGCCACCATTTATAATGAGGAGTATTTTTCCTCCTATATCTCTTGATCGAAAGAGCAAAAAATAGATGGAATGAAAAGTGTGGAGGCCTAGAGTGACAGGGGAAGTCAAGTTAATTCCATTGTTTCAAAACACAGGAAAAGAGATGTGCCAGGTCCCAATAAGATTGTAATTTTGACGGGTGCTGATGGAACACAACATACTGATGTTAATAGGTAGAAACAAATCCTGTCTCACAAAGCTCATTTTGCTTTAAGCAGGAGCTGAGGAATTGGCCCCCTTCTCTCTATGCAGCTTTCATGAGTCTGTAATTGGCACAGCCTCAAGTTCCACTTCTAGTCCCAAAACAAGATTTTGAAAGCAGCATAGCCTTTTGGTTTTTCATCGTCAAGGAGACTGGGCCATTTCAAGACCCATTCCATAATAAATTACTACTAACTGCCAGCTGTTAACAAACTCAACATTGTCTCCCTTCTGTATAAACAGCTGTGTTACAAGAACGAAAGAAAAAGGGAAAGAGGAAAGGGCTTGTTACAGCCCCATGGTGTCGGTGAACTTTGTGTGCTCTGATTTGTGAAGAATTCAGTGATTGTGTTTTAACAGAACATGAAAGTATTGGAATAGGAAAGTGAGCAAGCATTAGATGACCCTTGATATTATGATAGGATTTCTTGCTGCATGGCAGAGCTTGGGCACTGAACTATTCAGAACAAACTCCTTGCATCCCCAAAGTACATATAGACTATGGCAGAGTGCACTGCTCATTAGAATAACTCATTTGTCCTTTTAGTGCTCAGAGTTTACAAGTTCGACAGTGAAGCCTCTGGGAACAGTATCTATACAATCAATACACACAATACTTCTACTGAAACTTCACAGCAACAATCCATCAACATGCTAGAGAAAAAAAGGTTCACTAAGTAAGTCGCCTCTACACTTTAGTAACTCAGAATTGCTCAGCTCTAATGCAACACTTGATTGCCAGGTCAATCTGGTAATAGTCATTGTGACAAAATACATTTACATATGTGCATCAGTGAACAAATTTAATGATGTTGGATAGCACAGTAATAAGTTGTGCAAAATGTTTTGCTAAAGACTACAATGAGGTGGGCTGGGGATAAAGTATGAAAACAACCAAGTGTTGAAATTAGGCTTAAAAAAAGGAGGTTGAAAATACAAACCTCTTTTGTGCCACTAGAAGTGTACTCTGCTGGCAAATCCAGACACAAAGCAAAGCATTTTGAGGCACTGTCAAGGGTTTGTTAAAATATGGCTGGACACTGAAGCAAAGCCAATTTACACAGTACCAGTTGGCAAGCACAGGGGTGTTTATTCTGCTTGATAAGCATCTCCTTAGTAACAATATGAGTCAATAAATTGGGTTGATGAGCAGCATGTGGGGGAAAAAACTTGAGTGCAATAATAGTGCAACATGGAGAATGTTAACCAAATGTAAGGGATAGTAAATTGAAATCAAGGCTGCAGAGGTTGCTTTTTGCAAGGGGATTCAGGGTAAATACGCAAAAGGTGAATAATGAGAAGTATACAAGGGAAGATAATGAGACAAATTAGCCTGCAGCTCACATCCATACTTATTTCCCCCTGCTTGCTCACGTTAGATTCTGAATCAATTTTCCCTGTTTGACAGTCCTTTATTTGAAGGGCTGTTGACTGAGTGCCAATAATTGAGTGGTACATAGGGGAAATGAGGTCTCTCTTCAGGTGGGGTACATCTGATCCATAGGCAAGCTAACATTTGTAATTATAGCTTAAAGGACTTCTTTAAATCCTAAGGCTAGATCGGTTCCCCTCCCCTAACAACTACTGTATTTGATGCCATTTATCAATGGCAGGCAAGAGACAGGTAAGGGAAAGATTAATCAGTGGAAATCCCCATTCCTGAGATGAAGTTACACAGGAAACCCTAACACTACCAAGGCAAGCCTTCATCGTTGATCACAAATCTATAAAAACCTTGATTCTTGTTAAGTATCTCCCCTTTCCCAGCCCTTTACTTCTAGGCTGGCCTCTCTGGGGAAATTTCAGATGAGGTAACACTGCCTGAAACGATCAGCAATAGTAATAGCATAGAGAATGGAATTTTAAATTCCACCCATATATTTAATAATCTCCATTGCTGTCTAGGGGAGCCAAGCACATTTAAAATTAAATGCAGAAGGCCTAATGCATAAGATGAATATCCTATGAGGTCACAGAGAACAGTTATGATTATCTAGTTTGACCTTTTGATAACTCAGATCCTGCAGTTTCACCTAATCATCCCTACACCGAATCCATAACTTTTGATTACACTATGACAGATATATCAGATACACATCCAGAACAGATTTAAAGAATTAAAGTGACAAAGAATCAACGGTATCATTAATAAGCTGTTCCTGTGGCCAATTACTAAACCTGATTTGCAAAAAATATTGACAGAATCATTCCCCCCCAAAAAGTGCTCTCTGATGAAATCAAAGTGCTTCACAAAATGCTGCAGAGTGGTGTGGTTTTGCTTCAGGTAAGAGAAGTGCTTCAGGCAGACACATTTAAAGTCCTTATGTTTTGTAATGGCTGCACTAGAAATTCTAATTTTATACTCTACTATAACAAAGTGAAATAAAAGCCTTCCAACTTCCTGTATTCTTCTTTACTAAGAAATTTGAATTTTGGGGCTTCATTCAGTCAAAATACAGGTATATATTAAAAAGAGATATTTTATACTCTTTAGTTCTTCCAGCTATTTTATTAATTACCCTCAGAATTAATCTACCTTAAAATCCAGGCTGAACTTGAGCTCATTTGACTTCAGCTCTAGACAGAGGATCTTATTTTTTATGTAGTAGCATGCTTGATGATCAGCTATTACAATTTTCTTTATTCCTCTTCTGTGAACAAGTCAATTTTTTAACTTTCTCCTGGAGAACAGGACAGATTGAGTTTCTCTAGACTCTCACCATAGAGTGGTTTTTCCACACTTTTAATCCTTATGGTGGCTTTTTAAAGTCTCTTTCTGATTTTCAGCATCCTTTCTAAACAAGTGACTACATTATTACAACAACCACTGAATTATTGGCACTTTTTACCTTCAGTGTATAGTCACTGCCATTAACTTCTAATAAGCCTTTTAGCACTCTTCAGTAATGTATTAAGATTTATGTGATCAAACTTAGGGAGCATTGCATCTCATCCGAAGGATGCCTCAAATATGGTGGATGAATCATGCCCTAAAAGTGCTGACTTCTTTTCATTGACTATCAGTGGAGCCTTGATGACAGCTCAAAAGTTGACATCAGCACTGTAGATATTGAAAGGTAGGCGGGATTAATTCCTCTGCAAGAAACCAACAGTCTGAATCAGTTATTGGCTCAGAGACATACAGTTTCTAAATCTTTTTTATATTATACTCACAACAGTTTTCTTGCCTTTGTACAAATGGAAAATATATTCCAAGGTGAAAATGATGACTCATTCACCCATGAGAGTTTCTATCATTGATTTAAAATATTTTTTTTCTATGTCCAGCAGTGACTGTTGATAGAGTCATTCAGGCTAAACAGAGGTTAAATGGTGAAATTATAGTATGGAAATTATATTTTAAATTCAAGTCTCACCAAAAAAAAAGAAAAAGCAATGGCAAAGGGTAAGTTTATGTATGATTGAAAATTGTAAAGATACCTCTACGTTGCGCCTGAACAGTGAGTGTGCACAATAATTTCTTTGTCTTACTGTTGCTGCTGCCTCCCACTATCACAGTATTTGTCTTCCTACATGTGGACACAGCATTTCTGCTTCACACAAAAGACAGACTCATAAGACTTAAAAGTTTTATCCTTAAAAAGGGTTTTGTCCACTCCATTTTTGGTCTCTAACAAGGTGACCAGTAAGCATCCAGTCTGGATGGTGAGTCAGGAAATTTGTGATTTGTTCTCATAGAATCACAGAATGGTTTGTGTTGGAAGGGACCTCTGCAGATCACCTAGTCCACCCCCCCTCCCCGCCATGGGCAGGGACATCTTTCACTACATCAGGTTGCCCCAAAGCCCTGTCCAACCTGGCCTTTAACACTTCCAATGATGGGGCATCCACAATTTCTTTGGGCAACCTGTTCCAGTGTCTCACCATCCTCATTGTAAAAAATGTCTTCCTTATGTCCAATTTACATCTAACTTCTTTCAGTTTAAAACAATTGCCCCTTGTCCTGTCACTATAAGCCTTAGTAAAAACGCTTCCTCTGTAAGCTCAAGTATTGAAAGGCCATAATAAGGTGCCCCCAGAGCCTTCCCTTCTCCAGGCTGAACAACCCCAACTCTCTCAGCCTTTCCTCATAGGGGAGGTGTTCCAGCCCTCTCATCATTTTTGTGGCCCTCCTCTGGACCCGCTCCAACAGGTCCATGTCCTTATGTTGGGCACCCCAGAGCTGAATGCAGTACTCCAGGCGGGGTCTCATGAGAGTGGAGTAGAGAGGCAGAATCACCTCCGTCGACCTGCTGGTCATGCTCCTTTTGATGTAGCCCAGGATACGATTGGCTTTCTGGGCTACAAGCGCACATTGCCAGCTCATGTCCAATTTTTCATCCACCAGTATCCCCAAGTCCTTCTCAGCAGGGCTGCTCTTAATCCATTCATCCCCTGGTCTGTATTGATACTGGAGATTGCCCCAACCCGGGTGCAGGACCTTGCACTTGGTCTTGTTGAACCTCATGAGGTTCACATAGGCCAACTCCACAAACCTGTCAAGGTCACTTTGGATGGCATCCCTTCTCTCAAGTGAATGAATTGCACCACTCAGCTTGACGTCATTTGCAAATTTGCTGAGGGTGCACTCGATCCCACTGTCTATATCAATGATGAAGATATTAAACAGTATTGGTCCCAGTACATATCCTTGAGGCACACCACTTTTTACTGTTTTCCACTCAGACATTGAGCCATTGACTGTAACTCTTTGGATGTGGCCATCCAGCCAAGAAACTACTAAACTTCTCAATGATATCATTGTCCTGCGGAACTCTCTGACTAAAGCACTTCATCATGTATTTACCTTCTCACCTTTTGTCTGTCACTGTAAGGTCTGGAAAGAGGGTCTGTTTCTTAATATCCAAGTGCCTAAAGCAACAGGACTTTGCTCTGGGACCTCTAAATTTATTGGGATGAGTGTCCTGGTTTCAGCTGGGATAGAGTTAATTGTCTTCCTAGCAGCTGGTATAGTGCTGTGGTTTTGAGCTAGGTATGAGAAGAATGTTGATAACACACTGATGTTTTCAGTTGTTGCTAAGCAGTGTTTATACCAAATCAAGGATTGTTCAGCTTCTCATGCCCAGCCAGCAAGAAGGCTGGAGGGGCACAAGAAGTTGGAAGGGGACACAGCCAGGGCAGCTGACCCAATCTGGCCAAGAGGTATTCCATACCATGTGAGGTCACGTCTAGTATATAAACTGGGAGAGTGGGGGCAGGGGGGGCTCGCTTCTTGGGGACTAACTGGGCATTGATCAGTGGGTGGTGAGCAATTGCATTGTGCATCACTTTTATATTCCAATCCTTTTATTATTACTGTTGTCATTTTATTAGTGTTGCCATTATCATTATTAGTTTCTTCTTTTCTGTTCTATTAAACCATTCTTATCTCAACCCATGAGTTTTACTTCTTTTCCCATTTCTCTCCCCCATTCCACGGTGGGGCGGGGGGGGAGTATGTGAGCGGCTGCGTCGTGCTTAATTGCTGGCTGGGGTTAAACCATGACAATGAGTAAATAAGTAAAAAGTGTTACATGTTGACTGAGAACTCACTTTAAAGTCACAATGCTCTTAATTAATTGTCAATGAAGGAAAAGTTGAGATCTCAGACTGACTAACTTCTGTGGAGAGAATTCCTCCTGGCTTCAACAGGACTTCTCCATACACAGAGGAAGACCAGAGGTTTGGGCAGGATCTGCACTGGTATCAAAAGGGTAAGAAGCTGTACAACTCTAATTAATTTGTGCTATACAGTCAGCTTGTCTCCACCACAACTAAAGCCTGTTTGTCTTTCATAGCACAAGAGAATTATTACTTTGTTCCATGCAAAAAGAGCTATATTGTGTAGTAATAATAGGAATACCTTAAAAATATTTTAAATCTTTTAATCATTTTAAGTATGCAGGATAATTTATATCCTTCCATTTCATTTATTTAAAAATAATTTATTTTCAGGGATTTTTATTGTATTAAACATATAATAAGTATGGAATGAAACCATCACATCATTTACTTCAGTCTATTATGCTCTTCAACAGCTTTTTCACCCTAAGGCATGGATTAAATGGTGTCCCATGATAATATTTCTTCCTTCTTTGTTTGTATCATTTCTTATGGTATTTTTCTAAGTCTAATGCTCTTGTTAGACCACTATATTATTCTATTTTAGACAGAGAAGTTAATATTTTCCAATTTCTTGTGACAATATATCTTGATAAAGGAAATGAAAAAATGTAATTTTTTTTCCTCTTTAATGAAAGAATGACTTTTATCTGAACTATACTAAGTTAAAATAATTTATAGCTGAAAGTCCAGAATTTGCTACACTTTAGTAGATATTTCATGGAAAGCGCTGTAAGAAATAGGCATTGAGAGCAGGCTTTTGAGATACTGTTTGAAGTACCCTACAGTATTAAAGATTGTAACAATACCCAAATCTGGCAGGTATAATTCAGGACTTCTAGAAAAGCCAGACATTGCAGGAGGTGGAGCTGGGTGTGATGTCTTAGGGCATCTCAGATGCCGCTAATATTTACATAAGTGCTGGACCTCTGCTTTAGGATGAGCTGAGTTGCTCTTTATGGTCCATTGACTATGTTAACTGAAACTTCATTAACTTTGACAAGAGACTAGACACCTAATGGACACGGAGACATCTACATTTAAATGACTTACTTAATCTGCAAACTGAATTCTACCCTCAGCTAAAAATGGTTATCCAGGCTTCCACTGTTGCCAATAAAGTAGCATCTCCTTAGGTAATTCATCTGGCCTAGACCCCATGACTCACCTCCTACAGATGCATCGTTTAGTTATAGCTACTTTGGTTTATGTGCCATAGAAGCACTATGTATTCATGTCAGCAGAAAAACAACCTTTGACAAGAAATACTGTGTCTACCTTAGAGAATTTTCATTACAACTGTGCCCAGTAGATGATCAGCAATATAGACAGGGACTAAGATTCCCTCTACAGCTGTAATTCCACCCTTCTGTGACTTTGAATTCTGATGCTGCCTTTTAATTAAGTAGTCACATTTCAAAGGAGCCCTGTATCATTTAGTGTATTCTGAGGGACAGACAGAAACAGACCCTAGTTCTTCAGGGCAGTGTTTGGATGTCTGAACTAAAAGGCCATGGTTTCTCTTTAGGTAATTCCTCACTCTTATTTTCTGCATTGCCTCTACATTTCCTCATAAATGAAACAAAATTTTTGTGAACAAATACTCTTGAATGTGCCATGTTATTGCTCTTGAAAAGTTTGGGGGTTTTTTATTAACTCCTTCAAAAAGTAATAAAACGTAAATGTTTTCAACTTTTTTATCAATAATCATGAGGACTGATTCTTTCAGATCTATAGCAAAGAGTTTTACTACTTTAGTTAGCAGTGACTAGAAGCCATAGGAGTTTAACTTTCCCTTTGTGGGACATCCCCTAGCTAGAAAGAATATCTGGTGCAGGACAGCAGAAAACAACTGAAAGAAGGAGAAATCACTGGAAAATAGCTCAGTCCTTGCTTTTGTTAAATGGAGTAAGCTTGTTTTAATTAATACATGAGTGCTATGACAGGACAGAGCATGTGCAGTATTGTTCAGTGTGTGATCCCATCAGAAACAAAAAAACACTTTTAAGCATGAGTAAGTTATGCTTCCCAGAGGTTTACAGTTAGGCTAAATTGTGCTTTGTTTTGTTTTTTAATAGCAGCGATATTCTTCTGGCAGATTTCAAATCTTTGTGGGCATCTCTTTAAGTGGTTATAGTAATTTGTGAGCAGGAGAAAAGCATGATATGATCCTCTAACTTATCATTGGAAATGACTACATAAATGTTATTTAAATGTTTCAGGTAGGAAGTCCATCTCTGGATGACATCAATTTGGGAGAATGCCTAATTTTGGTTTAAATCATTAAGAAAATGAAAATAAAGGTATTAATAGTTTATGTTAAGAAGTTGTGGGTGCTGATTCTGTGCTGTTTACTGAAGTTTCATTCCTGGTGTGCTCATAGGAGATGCCTGGTATTCCAGCGTAATTCTTCTGAAGACAACGGGCTAGGTGGTTTATACATGTTTTAAAATTGATGTGTGCTTTGTCACTCCTGAATCTAAGAAGCCTGAAGCTGGAATTGAATCACACTGAAATGCACTAACATACATGTTATATTTCTACAGCTGAAATATTATCATAGCCTTTTAGCATCTGCTGGGTATGAGTAACAGAATTTGTAAGATTTGGTAGTAAGGGGTAGCACTGCATACTGAACGAATGCTATGCAGTCTCATTGCACAGCAAATCTTGGAGTATTAACCTCTTTCCAATTGCTGCATCCTCATTTAAATCCACTGCTGCATGCTGGGATTTTACACTCTGTAAGTGTTGCCAGTCTTTTATAGAAACCATCACATCAGTGTTGGATGCTCAGGATCAGTCTTGCAGGGCAACAAGTCAATCATGCAAATTCTTAAAGTTAATAAAAGCTACAATAGAGTTTTCTGGAAAAGAGGGTTTCATTTCCCCATATTGCTTTTTGAGGTGTTTGCTGAGCCACTTTACTGATGTCACATTGCTGTCTAGATCACCCAAGAAACTTATACATGATGTCACCACTTGATCTTGGCAAGAGGCATCCACTTGTTATGAGAATGGAGAATTAAGGAATAGCATGGGCAAAGGGGAAGAAAGTAGCACAACAGCAGTTTGGAGTTTTGGAATATCCGATCATTCTAACATGTGCAATACATAGTTTTGAAGCATGATTGTTTTAAGTGTTTTGTTTTTTTTTTTTAAATACCAACTTAATCCCTGCTCCTTTGAAACAAGCTCCTCCTCTTCTCCCCGCTGTCTAAACCATCTATTATCTGTCATAAAAGTTCTTTTAAAAAGGTCTTCCTAAAAGTGGAGATGTACAAAAATCTTGATTTAATATTCTTAGTGAACTAAATGTTATTTGGCTATTGGAATGAGACTGCTGACTCCTGACAAAGGTCATGCTGGGGCTGGACAATCTACTTTGTATAAAGGATTGACAAAATAAGAACATCACTAAGGAATTACACATTCCAGTCTTCTACAGACACAAGTGATTGCCTATGCAAAAGAGCAAATCTACAATTAAAAGTAACCTTAAGACATATGTAAACCTTGCCCTTATGTTAGTCCTAAAATTCATAAATAAAAAGCTCTAAAATTAGTTTTAAAATTAAAAAGCTGCTTGTAATAGCATTTTATTGCTCGAGGGTTATAATAGCATTCCATCAAACTATACCATAGCTGGCTTAGAATGGACTCCTGAACCACAGCCTGCTGTAAGTGAATACTACTATTTCTTAGAAATTATCGTGTTTAATAAGAATTGATTTTCCTAGCTCTTCCTCATGCCTTTCATCAGCTCTGGAAAGCTCTTGCTATCTATACACTGAAACTGTCTCTGGAAGACTTTTCTAAAACTTAATAATTTTCTTTTAACCTGATATAGGAGTCTTTTAGAAACTAAAAAATGTATTTTAAGATTTAACAAAATTAATTATTCAAGAACATATTTGTGTTTGACTTTGAATATGGCTTTAAAAATTGTTACCTGTGGAAGCCTGATGATTCTGTCCTAATGAAGTCCAAAATCCCACCTCATAAAGTTAATGTTAACTTAAACTAAAAAGAAATACTTTCTATGAACAAATGGACATGACAAAAGGCTAAGTAGGTACTGGCTACAAAAGAAGATAAGTGTATTATGAAAAATATTCTCATCTCTTAATGGGCTAGAAATGTTATTGTTGATTTCTGTTCTCTAAAATAATTCATTCATTCAACACAAAGAAAATGCAAGTTAACAGTGAAGACTTCTAGCTCCCTTTTTAAAATGCGTATTGTGTCACTGCTGTTGCACACCTTTGATCCGTTGCTGGTTTGTTATCATGTGAAGTCTTTTATTGTTGAATAAGAATCTTACCAATAAATATCTTCAGTAGTGCTCTGCCATGGTTGACTGGATGGCCTGAAACCAGGTCACATTTTAAGAAGCTTCCTTTGTCCATTTCCTTCTGGATGATTGCCTTGGCTAGACATTGCATTTGTAACCATGTTGAGTTATTTTGTTGGGCTAAAATGTCTAAAAAAGATAACATATTTGTGAAATTAAGGCTGGCAAGGAGTGAAAAACTGCAATAGGGTCAACCCCCACACACACACTCCCTGCAAACTTTAATTATCAGATTATAACTTGTCTGTGTTTTAAATGTGGGCCTTTAGATCTTTGCTTGGTGAATGTTTAATATCCACTTTATGCTGTCTCAGTAGCAGCCTTCCAGAGTTACTGGCAAAATGAAATTGCTTTTGTTGGCAAAAAAATTCCACCCTATGCAAAGAAATGAATCCTAGGGAACTTACTGACATTTATTTTGACTTGCTAAAGAAAATTTTTTGAAGCATGAAGATACATTTTCCTGAAAAATGCCAAATCTAAGTTTCTGTTAAGTAAAAGCATCTGAAAGGATAAAAACAGTGTGAAAAAGCTAAAAGAGCTTTGAAGAAAAATAACGCATACACCTACAAAGGACTATTTAATCAGTAGGGAAGCACTGTGTCTGCTTTGTGCAGCTCACCTTTACCCAGTGCTGGGTCACATCATACCACACACATCACACAAGACATCAGACACCAGGATGCAGCAGTGAGCACGGGCAGGGGCTCTGCCTGCATTCCTCTACTTCCCCACACGTGAGCACCCCAATTTAATTCTCCAGCGTTTACCCAGAAGGATAACCTTCTTCCTCACACCCTGCCGAGGTTAGTGTCTGCTCCCTGCACTGTCCCATCTCACGCAGCCAAGCACTACAATTCAAGAGCCCCCTCCCCAGCTTGCTCATGCTTCAGCTGCATCTGCCCCTGCTGCTGCTCTTGCTGAATCCTCTCTTTGTTCTGCCCACAAAGTGATGGCAAAAGCACCTCTTGTTTCTTTCTGAGCACTGTGTGCTGCCTAGTTTTGGGAGAGCCTAAACAGAAAGAGGGAAAAGGAAGCTTCCCGACAAGCTGTGGAAGGGATAAGCAGAAGCTGGCCCTCAGACAGTGAATCTGACTTATGTCTTACTAGACCATTTTAATTACTTGGCATGAAAATGGATGCCAGAAAGGAAGTAGAGCCTGAGCCTGTGTACAAAATAAGATTAAAGTGAGGAATAAGCCTCAATAAACAGGTGCTGCTTCTCTTACTACTAAGGCTTGGTGGATGCTGCTTTTCTCAAATTCTTCTTGTCATTGCTGGAAACAGAAATAATTTCTGGGACAGTCTTGTGTGTGGATATATGCATATATGGTTATAAAATGTGTATATATATATATGGTTTTTATGTATTATATACACATATCTTTATACATATATACATTGTGTATGTATATACATATATACACTTTGTCATATGGCCCTCATCCTTGTAAACTAAAATACTTTGTAAGTTCTGGTGTTTTCTGTGAAAAACTTCAGGACATCTTGGCTTGACTTCCCTGCAATAAGGGGCTTTTTTAAATTACCAAACCTGTCTTTCTCACTGTTAACCACAGGACCTCTGCATGTATATCCTTGAAACATTTAATTCCATGACTACACAATGACATAGCTTCTAAAACAATGGTAATAATCTATATTCAGGCAGGATTTTTCAATAACTGCTTTATATGAGCTATAGATGCAGCTGGGAACATTATAGTATCATCTTTAGAAAAAGTTTTCATTTAAAGTATGTCACATCGGGCAAAAGCTAATAAAATAAAAATGTGTTGGAGTCCAAATTATTTTCCTCCTGTTTCTACCTACATAATAAAAAATAACCTAGTCTCAATCATGTTTAATTGTCCACCCCTCTACCAAGCTAGACATTTATGTCAGGTGCATTACATGTTTCTTCCTTGCTCAGCAACATTGCCACCAGTAAACTCAACAACCAGAGAATAAGAAGGGAACAAAAAGGTGTAACATCACAAATGCTGAACTCAAGGTTGTTTGCCTCAGTATTTGCTTAGTGTCTGGCAAACAAAGAAAATACTCAAAAAAACAGAATAGGACAGCTATGGCTGAGAGACAAAATATTTAATTTGGCATTTTGTTTAAGTGGATGCTCATAAATGACAGTTTTGCATTTAAAATTCATTTATATATCTGGCAGCCTGATTCACCAAATATACAGGGACACATTTTGCTCTTCCTTTTTCCACTGAAAATCCCTAGTGAAATAAATTCTTTTCCATGAAATTACTCTAAATTTAGGACCTGAAAAAAAGATGACCTCAATGGACAGTGGATCAGACTCCTTTAGCAAGGAAACAGAGCAAAATTGAAGATTACTATGAAGATACTTCAGCTACTGTGCTCTTTGGATTGTGCATCTTACTGATGTTCTTCAGCCATTGGAGTAAGCATTGCAAGATCATTTCCCATCCAACTTTGTTTCAGTCAGTTATTTTAGCTTATCCTATGAGAAATATGAAAGAAGATTCACACACCTTTAAAGGATTCATGAACTCTTTGGGGAAAATCACATCACTCAGAATACCTCTTACTGCATAGATTTCTTCAGCTAGTGAAGAAAAAACTAGAGTGGTGAGCTGAGTATGAATGCCAAGTAGTAAGCAAATCTACGACTGCAGCTAAAAGGAAACTGTTGCTAGCCACAGCTGCTTCCTTATTTTTAATTTTTTAAAACCTCTTTTAAGATTCATAGTTGATGCTTTTCAAGGAAATGTTGTTCCTTAATTGCAATACTCAGTTACTGATTTGCTAGCCTGGAAATGAGAACTTTCCTATATAGTGTATTTGACTTTTTTCCCTCTCATAAGCTAATGGCGCTAAAAGTCATGTTTGTTTGTGCTGCAGCTTCTTCCCTACTGATACTGCCTGTTCTCTTTGCCCAGTCCCCTTTCTGGATGTATTTGCTCATCATCAGCAAATCTATTTTTAGGTACTCTCCTTGAGAAAGGTGAGTGAGGAGAAAAAGAATAATGTGGATGATCTTATTTAGGAAATTCAGGGCTTCATGAAACTGTGGAATGAGGTGAAATAAGAGGGGAAAGGGAAGAGTATATCCAGCAGTCGGTGGTGCTAAGGAGGGTACAACCTTCACCTTCTTTGTCTCACCAGTAAATCTGTTTGAGAAGCATTTGTAAATCTCTGATGTTCGGGGTAGGAAAGGTTTCCTATTGAGTTTTACTGTTTATCTCGTTACAATATGAGGACGCATAATAATAGAACTGCTTTGGGTGCCACAGACATGAAGACTTCCTAGTAGAGCTAAGCAGGAACATTTTTCTTCTTCAGGTACTTTCTTTTTTCTCCTGATAGAAGGCTTCAGATATAACTATGGTAGAAGAACTCCAAAAACTAATTGCTTACATCAAAATAGCCAAAGAACCATGCTAGCATCATGACAACAGATACATTAAACATGCTAGAGAAGCTCAGTACAAACTCTTCAAATGTTAATTAAATATTTTTTAAAGAATTCTGGTGCCTGTGGACTTGAACAAGGAGCATTGGTTGCTCAAGAGTAGACCTAACACCATATAAGATGCTCTCAGTATCCTACCTGGACTTCAACTGTCATTCTGGACAGCATACGTATCCCACAGCTCCTGGGCTGTGGGATCTGCCTGACCCGGTAAGTGCCTTAGAGACCCTAAGTAAATAGGTACACAAGGGTAGGCAAATGAGCTGGAGCCTAAAAGCCAGTCCCTGGACCTCTCACGGGCAGTGTTGGTTGCCGGCAGCCGGTGAATCCCTGGGGAGGGCAGAAATGAGCCACTTCCTCACCTCCCACGTAATCAGCTCCAGGACAGGCCTGTGGATTTGGGGAGATCTGGTGCCTCTTAGCCAGCAGGGCACTCTGAAAGGGAAAAATGTAGTTCAAAATCACCTGAAAAGATTTAGAGGGTTAGGTTATGGAAAGATGTCTTACAACACCTTTTCTCCTTGGCAGTGCCAACTAGAGGTAAGTAAGGTTAAACCTCTTTAACCCCTTAAGGTTAAAGAATACTTCACTGCTCTTTGAAAAAAACCTTTTTCTGATTATATGATGGACAGTATTATTTAGGCAAGAAGTATTTTTAATTATTGCATTATTAAATTCCAATCATTCCAAACATTTGTGGTTTCAACCTGTTCCTTCCTGTCCCATTTGGATAATAAGCTTTTCATTTCTTATAGAAATTTCACACAAAATTCTCCTAGCAGAGGTAGGAATAGCTATTCCCGCAAGGGAAGAGAACATTCTCGATTGAAGCGGTAGTTGTCAGAGTCAGCAGATAAAAACCTACCACACAAAACTTTGTCTTCACTTGCAGGTCCCTTCCTCATATATACTTAGCCAACTTGTTTAATTAATGACTTTCTTTAGCCATAGTGGAAGAACTGTAGAAAAAGTTCTCTTTATTTCTTTCCTTATTCATTCCCAATATTCAAAATCCATAGATTTCCAAGAAGACCCTCGTCAGCACTTCTGATCATTATTCTCCACTGTTTTCTCAGTTCACACGTGAACTAGCCATTCCTTGTAAATTTAGCATTTCAAAAGAGGAAAAAAACCCAGCTGTTGTACCTCCTTACTGTATAATCAGTTTAAGCCTTCCTTTGTCCCCCATATCCAGGATTGTTCCTCTCTTCAGTATGTTCCTGGTGGAACATCCATTCTACAAGGTCTGAAAACTTTCGTCATCACCCTGTTCTTCTCTCCTTGCTGCAGGACTGCACCTCCACTACTCTCTAGAGCGCTTCCTAAAGTAATTTCCTACTTGCCTTCAAGTAACTTTTTTTGGCATTCTCAATTTACTCAAACCTCCCTCCCTCACATTGCTCCAGCTGACTCTGCTCCGCGATTGTTATTCTGTGTGACAGCCTAGATCCCTGATTTCCTCTGGAGTTTCCTTATTGAGTGCTGCGGTAGTCCTGCTAAAACTGGATCTCATTATCTAGAGGTTGAAAGAACTTGTAGCAGAACATAACAATCCTACTGTTCATAAAGCTTTTTTCAGCATTTTAATACATTTTCCATGGTTTATAACTGCCTTCTTGATCAAGCTATTTCCTTGCAGAATGGTAAATTCCAGATTTTTGTAGGAAACTGAAAAATTGTTACTCTGCAGGGAGGAAAGACTTTACAGCTAAATCTAACTGCAGCTATCTATACTCCCTGGGGTAATGCTTTCCATGAGAAAATTATTTCTATTATTTGTAATAAGTATTATGCAACTTATAACATTGCCAGAAATATGATCCAATATGAACAAGGAAGCCTTTACTGTGCATTGAAACTAAAGCAAGCTGCAGTGATATGGAAATTCACCATCAGGAAAGCTATTGTAAGAAAAGATGGCTAAAGCTTGAGGTTAGTGAGAAATTTCTCAGTCTGATGTAAGTTTAACTATTTACACACCCACAGAGTCCATCAAGATAGTTTCACATTATCACAATTTTTTTTTCTTCCACACAGATTTCTTCAGAGCTTTTGTGTTGTTCTTTCATGATTTTATTTCAAATGTCATGAAAGATTTTTCTTAGGCATGTTTGAGGAGACACATTCTGCAGGTTTTGTCTTTATTGTGTATCCATACTGTGATATTTTTTTCCCCACAATACCAGCTGCCCAAGTTGTTACCTGGCTTTTGGTGACAGAAGCACACTGAACTTTTCTTTACCTGACAGTTCCTGCAAGGTCCCTATGGAAAAAATGGACTAAACTGTAATCCATATAGCACTTAATTTGTCAGTGTTGTATAGAGTCCATCACAAAGTTTATCCAGCTTTAGAATTTTTCCTGTCTTTTAAAACAGCAGAACCAGGCTAAATCTCCTCTCTTAAGAGTTTTTCCACATGACTTTACTCCTTACAGCCATTTGACTTTGTCAGAGCGAACTCACAAATTATCTGTAAGACAGTTCTGGCTTTTTTCAGATTTACTTTGAATAAATCCAAGATACCTATTGTACTCCAGGAGCTCCACAGAAGAAGCTATGCCAGTCTTCAGCTCAAAGCCAAACATGACAATTGTACAACAACCATTTTTGTTGATTGCTGTTGCAGAAGCCATCGAAAGGCACACATTATGGTGATCCTTTTCTAACTCTACAAAAGTAACCAGAAGAAGCTCTTCACACTTCATCTCGGTGCTGCAGGGTTTGTTGATCCCCATTGTCTCACTTGCCAAAAACTTGTGTAAGATTTTTTTCCCTGTGATTTGTGTGAGTCTCATTAAGACCTTATCCAGGGAAGGTAATAATCCCTGCTCAAGCCACAGTTTACTCATTTCTCTGTGGGTGGTCTTTGCATTGATGGTAGTCCACAGCTTAGACTGAGTTCCAGCTTATGTCCCAGGAACAGGCTTAAACACATCCACTGTGATGTATGCTCTCAGTGTCCCGAAGGAATATCAATATATCTTACCAATACAGGTACCACACTAGTCATCATTTTCTAGAGTCCTATCTCTATTTAATATAACATAAATTTTATCGAAGCTTAGCTAGGATGTTAAGAACTCCCCAAACTTCCAGTAAGTTTAAAACATAGCTCCATCAGAACCTTTGATGTTTCTAATACATTAAGCTGATACCTGTGATTGCTTCATCTCCACCATAGTAGAGTATTTCTTCTTTACTCTCTGAGCTTTTCTACAGGTAGTGGGGGAAATATTTACTATGGCACTGTGAAGGGGTACTCATGTATTTTCCAGCTGATTTTTTCAGTGCCTCTATTTTGATATCATATTGCCTTCTTTGGTACAAAACCAAGGTTTGTTTAGATTGTCATAATGGGGATGGAGAAGAGTATACTGGTATCATTTGACAAGAGATATGTTATCCCTTTGTTCTGAACTACCAGAGTAAAAAGTTGATGATCCAGTCACAATTTTGCAAGCAGGGAGATTTTTATGCATTTTACTCTGCTACTGCAGAGTTAATGAAAATAAGTCACATTGCCACAATGTTTCTCAATTTCTCCATTATGGGCTATGCCCCTTAGTTGTTAAGGCCACTGAAGCTCAATAAAAAAAATTAAAGTAATACCTGCTGATTCAAGACAGAGCAATAAGATTTAAATCCCATGTTCATAGATTTAACAAGAGGAATTGTGAACTGATTTTTTGTGGGTTTTTTCCACCAAAAGAATTACTTGATTATGCTCAGTAAATTCATTTCCTTTTCTGTGCCCAGCTTCTAACATCCATTTGTTCTTCATTTGTGGTGTAACTGAACGCAGAATCTTCTGCTACTCAGAATAAGAAAATAAAAGGTATTGAAGATGAATATCACAATCCAAGACTGTAAAGCAATTTTTTAAAAAATACCATAGGTTTAATATTGAATGCTCTGGTTTTGCAATTCAGAATGGTTGGTGACATTTTGCTTATTTTACTTATGTATAGATATACACACAAAATGAAATTACAATGGATACTCTAAGCTATAGCCAACAGCTCACTGAAAAAAAAAAACCAAAAAAACAAAACCCCAACAAAACGAACCAACATAAAAGCAACAGCCCCAGGTGAAGTAAATAACTTCATCAGCAGTAAAGTCTATGATGACATAATGATTTATGCTAAACAAAAATATGTGCCTAAAATGGACAAATCTGACAAACACCTCTTTTTGTAACACCACCTGCATACGGGCACTCTACCTCATACAGACATAGAAATAAAAGAAATATTTTTTCTGAAGTGTTGAGATTAAAGGCGAGTAATCTGTAAATACATAGACAATGCTGTAAAGATTGCAAAAAGTGTGTATTTGCCTCAAAAATGCAAATAAGCAAATAAATGCATTAAAAATGGAATCTACTTTTAATGTATAGCATTGCTGTAGACATTAGATATACTGAAGTGACCAGGCAACCTGTTGTCTGTACGGTTTTGCTTTTTATCACATGTTAAGTTCTGGTGGTTGAGCAGTTCTACTTTAATTGTATATAGAACGTGATTTTTTTTTAATGGACAGTGTGTGAATGGAACAGCAGAAACATGAACAGTGACTGTTGCTAACTTCATCTATGAACTATACTGGTTTGAGATTTTCATGTGGAAAGGTTTGTCTCTCAACTTTTTGAGAAAGTCCTAGTAGACTTACCGGGAGAGATGCATTCTACTTCACATCTGATACTCTCCTATTCCTCAAAAGAAAATATTCAGTTAAAAAAACCCACATGGTATCATGTTTTCTCAACTCGCAGCCCTCCTCTGCTAGGAAAATTACATTAACTGTTTGAATTTTCTAGGATACTCTGCCTTAACATCATCAAAACCACCAACAACAAAAGCTGAGGACTGTATAAAAATATAAGACAATATGTAATTGAATTGGGAGAAAACTTCATCCATGGGCACAACAGTATGTAATAGTCCACTAAAAGTTTACTGTACCTTGCTGTGAAGGACTTGATGTTGGTAACTGACTGACAGGAAGCCTGAGCAGGTGGATTTCTCACTTCATTCAGAAAAGCATGCTCATGGTAGAAGAAGTGAAGAAATTTTCAAGATGAAGCCATATTGTCATCAGCATTTCTT
Source organism: Pandion haliaetus (assembly GCA_013401275.1). Lineage (NCBI taxonomy): Eukaryota > Metazoa > Chordata > Aves > Accipitriformes > Pandionidae > Pandion > Pandion haliaetus. The sequence goes on along the minus strand of VYZV01007515.1, from coordinate 21,965 downwards.
TTCAAATTTTGCACAGATACAGCATAGATTTTACTTAGTATTAATGGGGGAAAGATGTAGAGCATTATGCTATCAATCCCACCTTCCCTCCACTTTGTCCCCTGAATGTCTTCTTTGTTCCCTTAATTTTGATGTTCTCGTATAATCAAGTCACTTCTGTGTATGCTGAGCATGATTCTACACACATTGTATTCCAAGAAGATAGTATTTTAAGAAGGATCAGGGTATGACTACTGAGAGAATAGAGAGACAGGCACACAGTCCAAAATGAAGTCAGACCAACATACTTGGTTTGCCTTACTTTAAATGCTCAAGCAAAGCATGCACATTAGGATTTTAGTCTTCTCATAGGGTCTAGGGAAAGAGCTAGATATATCTTACAGTCACCCACCCCACCTAAGGTCTAGATCACTCTCTGCAAATAACCTCCTTTCCCCACTCACTCTAGCTAATGTTAGATGTTCTGGAGTATGTGTCCGTTGTGTCAGTACCTGAAGCTAGGTGAAATTAACCTTGGCCCATGTGATTTTATCTGAATTTCTTATACTTCAGTTTTACACCTAAAAATAGATTGGAAGTCCTTCAGCGTGAGAATTACTCATTCATTATTTATGCTAACTCTTTAAAATAATATGCAGCATTTGTGAAGGAAGGGAAGAAGGGAAGGGAGGCAAAGACAACACAATAACTCAATAAACCTACACAATAACTCAATAAACCTTTAGTCTGAGTTACGCACTGCTACTGGATTTTATAAACTCCATTCCATTTATTAATAGATCTGCTTCGATCTGTTCTCTTACCTACTGTGCTTATTGTCTGCACAAATTTCACACCTTTTGACTGACAGAGTTCCAGGGGTAAAAGATGTATTTTCATTATGTTTAATTAGATTCATTTGCTGCTTATCAAACCAAGAACCTATTACATACACAAGAGACTTTATCATTTACTCACAGAGATTTTTATTGTTATTATTTTCATAAGGAATGGCTTAGACATGCTTTTTAACTATAGGTCTTTTCTTTATGCTTTTTAACTATACGTCGTTATAGCTCCTAACCCAAGTAGATTAAAGGAGGGATATCACAAATATTCTGCTGTCAAAAAATGCCCTAAATAACTGTGAGAACCTCATGCATAGCTTATGTTTATGATTTATTTGCCTTACGAATATATTAAATCCCAAACAGAAGAACAACTTTTGGCTTCAGCAAGGTGAAGGGAAACTATATCCAGCATAATGGGCACAAGGACACCAATAGTTCAGCCTGGTGTGACTGGTTGTGAGTAATAAATGTGGCTTTCTCTTAGCCTTTCAACTGAGAAGCAACCACAGAAGTTTGGCCCAAGGCACAGTCTCAGAGGCAGCAGCCTGCCCTGTCTTACCAGAAGGCCATTGCATTAGTGGGGTTTATCAGAACATACTGCCGTCTAACCACTCTCCTTCCTAGCCCACAGGCCCAGTGTACGAGCGGAAGAGATACACGGGGGCAGCCAGGGTTTCCTACACAACAGCAGCAACCTCAAAGTGCATCTCCTCCCGTACATGGTGTCTCCTCACAGCCCATGACCCCCTCAGAGATGGGAGCAGGGGCCATCCCCGGTGCCACAGTGGAGACCCCAAACCCTGAAGTGTTACTAGAGTCACTGCTAGTGATCTGAATTTTCTGAAAAGTCAACATTATTGCCAAAGACTCCTACATTAAAAACTGAATTTAAATCAAGGATTTGGCATAACCCCTGGCACAATGCAAGGCATATCATGGATCTAATACTGTCTTCCCCTCAGCTAAGAGAAGTGCTGACACAAATATAACAAGGGGTAGAATATGACCCTATAATACCGTGTGCTTTCTCATTCAGAAAATGCTGTGGCAAATCACAATGAATTAAGGGGCTAGGAACCTGACAGTGCAGAAGTGCCACTGCAGGCTTCCACCCCACACAAGTGCCACATTCAGTATCCTGGCAGCCACACAGCAGTTCTTCGCTTTTGCAAAAGTGCAGTCCTTGATAAAGAGGCAGAGCTGATTATTTGAACTGACAATTTCTAAACCACATTTACCAACATTTTTTTTCCGATGGAGCAATAAATATTTAAAATAAATGTTTCACAGTTCACAGCACAGAATTCCAGTGTTCAGTTAAAAGCATTCTACTGAAATACTGCCATCTCACAATAAAATCTGAAGGTAAATGGGCTGTTATGAACTAATCTAGTGCATTGTATTTTTGTTCAACTTTGTGCTACTTTTATTTGCTCTTTCTCTTTGGTTTTTGAGGGAAAGATGTGTAACAGTGAATACTAAGAACATATGTGATGTACAGTGAGCTCGATGCATCCATTTTCTTTTCATAGCATCCCTTTTTCCCTTGAAACAGTGACTTCAACTTCTATCAGCCTTCAGGACTGAATTATTATGACTGGTTTAAGCTAGTAATAGCTTAATTGCCAAAGATTTAGAAGTTCAGGCAGGAGAGCAGGGGATGGCTGTCTGAACTGGTATTCATATTTCCACTGTCTACAAATTGGCCTTGAAGAATTTTGAAAATCCCACTGTTTCATGATTTTAGGAGAATAAGTGGCATTGAATACTCTGCATTTCTGCTTCACACCCCATTCAAAAGTAGGCATTCAAACTTCATGAACCAAGGTTAAAATGACTGTATTTTTTTAAAGTTACAGATCTCTAACTCCAGTTTAAATTTACAAGATTTAGTTCAGCCCTGTTGTTGTGTAAAATATTCACAAAATACTGTACATACATATGAGCTTTCATTATTAGCTTTTGTAAATGTCTGTGAAATCCCCAAGTTCAAGAGGCATTCAAGAACCCAGACTAGTAAACAGTTCTTGAGCTGTTCTCTACTGTCTTATCTTTGCGAACAAAGATATTCCACCTGTTTGCTGAAGCAAAGTATCTTCCCTTTCTAGAAAGTCTTAAGGAGGAACCATCTTAGACACTCCTGTACTGGACAGATGGGAAGGAGGTACAATTTCCCTGTAGCCAGTTCTTCTGCACTGGCACAAGAAGCACGGTTTTAGGGATCTTTACTGAGAATTTTCTTCCCAGTTAACACCTTATGTTTGTATGTGATATTATATGTGTGAGATTTACAGCTATACCGTCAGAAAGGGGAATTCTATTTCTAGGTAGCAAGAAGAGGGAGTTTTCTGAGTGAGAGTCTTGAAATCTACTACCACAGTCAATCCAAATTTCTCAACCTGTAAGATCATTGCCTGAAGACATTTTCAAATACAGATAAAACCATCACTAAAATAATTTAGTAAGCCTGTATAAACCGATACTTTAAAATGGGGAGCAGAAAAAACATAGAAACCATTCTGTAGGGCATGAGTTTCAAATGTTTTCCTGTTTCGGTACTAGTGTATTTTGTAACTTGAGCAAATTTTTGAGTCAACCACTTGAGCTTAAGAAGTCTAATTTTCACAAGCAAACAGCAAAAGAAACAAATCAAAACTGATCAGAGTAGAAGGTACTGTCAAACAATACCCACCATAAATATAAAATAAATACCAATGGGACAGTAAGCAGTTTTTTCTGTTTTCCAAGAGATTCCCACAAAAAGAGTGAAATATATTCAAACCACATAAAGCAGAAGCAGTATAAAGTAAAAGAACAACACGTAGCAATACTCAGGTAACTCACTCTTCATACCAACACAGTAATAAAAACACACCAAAACCTCTTCACAATTAGTCTGTGGTTTTGCTTTTCTTCTTATTCCTATGTATTGGTTTTTCTCCCCTCTGCTAGTCTAGGTAGGCTTGCTAGCCAGAAATGCACTCATAAGGAGGCCACAAACACATAGATACTGAGCAATTCTGTCCTAGTTAGTTCTTTGTGGTCAAATATGGTGCTGTTTAGATTTTTCTGAGTAAATTTTGGCCAGGAGAGTCCACATACAGGCTCAGAGTATGCCTACCAGAAGTTCAGCAGTTAGTGTTGTCCAAATGGATAAGGTTACTAAAATGCAGTAAAAAAATCAAGTTTAATAAATAGCCTATGCTTTATGTTACAAGCAANTTTTTTTTTTTTTTTTTTCTCTGACAGTGTAAATAAATTTAAAATTAGCCCACATAGTTAGGAATTCCCCAATTCATACATAATAATACAGATGGAAGAGGAAGATACTCTCTTTCTGGTCTCATACAAACACACACGTTCATCAGAATTTATGGAAAGAAACATCAAATGGCAAAAAATAAAAATATCAACACCAGATAATGTTGATATATTAAAATTATTATTTTAGCACATAGATTAGGTCGGGATGGCCAGAGGAAATCATTGTGATTACCTAGAGGAAATTCCATTGCCTACATTACTGGACTTCATTTAGTCAAATCCTGCACTGAGTTCATTGCAGCAGGTTTTTATCTGGAGATCCTAAGCATGGCCAGAACAAATGATATCTGCAGGGGTGCCTAAGTGAGTTTGGGCATAGATGAAAAAAAGTGCTATATCATTTCAGACAAATTTGAAAGTAAAATGTTTAAAACCTCTTTGGGTGGCGTTGGATTGATGGGTACAGCTCTAGCAATCACCATGCCATCCGACTTCACACTACATCTATCTTCATCCTGCCTCAGTCAACACTGGATATTGAAACCATCCCAGCATACCTGTCTTTGATTTACCACAGACAGCTTTACTCCAGATCAATTATTTTCAATCTTCGGGTCAGCTGCCTTATATATGAATATTAAAACTTGAAAGTATGCCCTCCAGTAAGAAGCTTGCACGACTTTCCAGAATAAGAAAGATTAATCAGACATGATAATTATGATAATAAATGTAATACTAACTTTTCACATCATATAAATTCAACTAAATGAGCTCTGTGGCAATAGTGGTTAAGAATTAAGAAGAAAGGCAATGACAATCTACATTATTGAAAATAAACTCTTCAGAAGCTGAATCAAAGCTATTTTTTCAGAGTCCATATACAGCTCATCTTCTTATCTATATAGTCTGCATGCCTGGAGGCAGCAGAAATACATGAGCATAAGGCCTTGGCAAGTTAACCTTAACAAGTTAAACTTTGACACAGCATAGAAAAGTGTAAGGTAGGGAATTATTCTTTTTCTGGTTTTCTTAGAGTCAGGTTCAGGTTTTTCCCAACAAAATGGTATTAAATACTCCTGTAGAGCTCTGTTGCCTGAATTCTGGTTCAGCCAATAGGCCTCACTTAATTTGTAATTTCACTATTTTGAATTGCTTAAAATTATGCCATTTTTTATTTCAGTTTCCCATACGCATTTTAATGTTTAGTTTGTCAGCTGGAGGCCGAAAGAGGCACACTGTACAAACACCATGTCAGTGTGTTTTCTAATTGGTGACACTAGAGCTATGAGAGGCAACGTATGGCATACATTAAAAAAGCTGAAAGATATCCACTTTCTGGCCCTCATAATCCTCTCAGAAAAGATTAGCTCAGCTTCTCCAGCCCTCACACCTGATATTTCTTACTCTAACCTTATTTTCCAGGTGTTCAATTCAATTTCACAGCGTTCTACAGTCTTCTTTGGTATTGCCAGTTGGAATAGATTCTGTCCATCAAACGTTATCTCCATGTATTCAATTTCTATCTCCACTTCTTTCAATTTTACAGTGAAGCTTTCAAAATTCTTATCAGTTCTAGCTTGTCCAGCATTTTATTAATCTCTGTCATGTCCTTAATAAATGAAGTCTGACATTGCGCCATAACTCAAATTCATAGACTGTGAAAACTATGAAAAAAACAAGAGAAAATTTCAAAACGCAACTATTGGAAGGTTGAAAGTAAACTCTTTTGAGCAGCCAGTTTTATTTATTCAGATTATCAGTGTCCAATAAAAATAAATTTTAAAATATCAAAAGCAAACATCAAATCTTACCAAATTAAGAGAACTAAGAATAGTTCATCTTTGGCTATGTTGAACTTACCTGAGTAACCTTATCATATAAATTTAGTTAACAGAAAAAATACAGCATAAGAGCCATTATGCCACAATTTTAGTTTGCCTGATTAACTGAATCTCCAGTATAGAAAACAAAATATGTTGATTCAAAAAAATGTTTTCAAAATGACATATTTGAATTAATTGAAATTTGTATTCATTCTCCCTAACTTGCTGTCAGAAAACTAGATTAAAATATTTTGAATAGACTGTTTGGAATTTAATTTCAATGTCATTTTATTTGAGTAATGAATATTTAAATCTTCAGGACTGAAAGTTCTGTGCAAGATAAAAATGACATTTTCATCACTTGGTTTTTTTACACTGTCAAAATTTTGGAGAGTGTTTCAATGTTTTTTCCCTTTCCATTTACATCAAAATTAAACCACAAATCCATAGCAAGACATCGGTTAACTAAATTTGCTCAGTTTCATCCTCAGAACAGATCTGCTGTAGTTACAATGACCAAAAACTGAAGACCATGTTTCTGTTCACCACTACCTCCAAAACAAAGAGAGGTTTGTGGGTCCCCTAGGCTCTGCTCTCTTGCCGTGCCCCCTGGCCCTCCACCCCAGTAGCAGGTAAGTGGTTGAACAGAAGTGTGGCAGGGCTGCTTCCCCGTCTCTGTCTTCACAGATTATGCCAAAGCTTCTAGTGCCCTCTGCCCCATCCCAGCAGAGACGCGATGCCATGCAGCAGGCAAGCAGGCATTTCTCTCCGGCAAGGGGGATGGTAAGCAAGTTCATAATGTGTCAAATGTACAACATCATCAAAACCTATTATTCTGAAGCTAAGTGCAGCTACTCTATATGGGAACACTGTATATTAGCATGCTTGATTGATGCATCTATAGATTGCATGTTGGCACTGCAAATAATTCCGTGGCCAGAGGCGATACATCAACCACTTGAGAAAGCTGTGGAAAGGTCTTTGCCTTCATTAATATAATAAGGAAATATCTACGTACCATTACATATACCAGTGAACACATAAATGTCAATATTAATGTTTTCAAAACGCAGTATGTCAAAAGGATGTGACATATCAACATGTTTTTTAAAAGGAGCATTATATACTGAACAAAATTAAGATTATGCTGCGAAGCAACAGAAAAAAACCCAACAGCAACAGTGTTCTTTCATATAGCTTGCACTTCTTAGGCGCAAGTCATCATTCTGCTCTAATCACGGAGCGGTCTTTTCAGTGCGGTCAAGATGATGTAGCTCTCCTTCACCCTGAAACTAGCAAATAAAAAAAGCATCCAAAACTAGTATCCTGGAACAATCACATGATATATTTATCCCTGTTCTTGTTGTTTCTGCTATGCCATCTGTATATCTGCTTCTTGTGTTACAATTTTGGGGATGAAAGAGTATATATTTTTTTCTATGCTACCTACCTCTTAAATAGTCTATGACTTTAAATTGCAAATAATCTAGTTAGAAAATACCAGCCAACATCCAACACGGGAAGTATTTCTGGTTTTATTAAAATACCTCTGAAAAGTATTTTTTGTTATTAATTTCTAATGGTGTCATTACCATTTGAGTGGAACGGAAAATCCAGATCAATTTTTCTTCTCCAGAATGTAATTTCAAAAGCTTTGGCAAACTAGGAAACATCAGGTTCTTTTGCTCTATGAGTTCTGTTCTGCTCTAAGAGAGTGAAAGTGCTATGTAACTATCTAAAGCCTTTTGATTTGATATTTTGCACTTTAAAAATGTTTAGTATTTCAAAATAGAATAGCTTCTCACTTAATGTCTTTACATTCACTAATGCATTTCTTTTAAATAGCTCAGGAATTAACCAATAATTGTGTACACACAAAGACTATCCCTGCTCAGCAGAGCTGATGGAGCAGGCATGGATGGCTGCAAACTGACAGAGCCATGCAAGGAAACAAGGAAAGAGATGTGGTCAGCCAAACAATTCATATGGTCCCTCACTTCTCGTAGACAAGGAAATCCGTTTCCCTGGGAAAGGACCATCCCTCCTCACACAAAGGAAGTACCAGTGTAAGGTGTGCTACCACCAAGCTCCCCCAGCCCCAGGCATGTCCCACCGCCATGGCAGACAAGAGGACAAACGACAGAAAACTGTCTTCATCAAGCTGGCAATATCAAAACAACTCTGAAGGCTTCACAGTCAGGGGAACAGCTCCAGATTCAGTGATGTCATGGTCACTTTTGAAAAGCAAGAAAGATGCAGATTGTGGGGACTAGAGAGGTGCCTGAAGCTAGAAATTCAGTGGAAGAAGAATTGCAGCTAGCTACTGGGAGCCAGAGAGAAGACTAAGCCAAAACGGAACAGTGACAGCTTTTATACAATTAATACAGGCTCTTTTCCAATAAAATAACCTTTTCTGCTTTATTTAATCATCCAAATGAAATGAATAATAAGGGGTGGGGGAGGGGAATTTTCTGGTTCAAGAACATCCTGGATGATGGAAACTCACTGGACTTGGTTGCTGCTTTTTTTCATTGTAATTTTCCTCCTCTGAGGCAAGGATGGAAGAAGAAAAGGGAGACAATCAAAATCAAGTGAGTTTAGGAGTAGACAGTTACTTGCCGTTGGGATATTTTTGTGTCTGTGTGGTCAAGAGGATGAAAAAGTCACATTGAGCATCAAGGGGGGAAGCAGGGGACGAATGTGATAGCCATTAGGCCCATTATTTCCAACTTTGTGATAAATAGTTAGGGTCAGAAAAAGGGAAAATGTTATGAAACCCCCATTGTTGTGCAAGAGCAAGGCAGCAAGATAGATGAGCTGGCAACAGCTACCACTGACCCTGCTATCAGGCAGACAAAGTGGTATGCAAGTGTTCACAGCTGCTCAAAAATATCATGGCAGCAGCAAGAAAAGAAGTAGTTACTTCTTCCATCTCTTCTGCCTTAGCTACTGAGTGTGAGGACTGAAGTAGCATTGAAAAAATGTGTAAAGGTAAAGAAAAATAAAGAATGAGCTCCTGCAAGGCAAGCATTGAAGAGTTACCAAAATGTATGCTTTATTCATGTAAAAATCTCTAGTGACAAGTTCTGATGTTGTTACTCCCATTTTCCCTTGCAGATTATTGCATGACCTAAATAACTCTTGAAAGGAGAGGACAGATACATTGGACTGTCATGACTATGCATGTAAAAAACAAGTTATCATGGATCCGTGATTTCTTGCACTTGAAATTATTATAAGTGGAAAATTTGAGGCATAAAATGGGAAAGCATGTAGAAAAAGAAAAGAAAAAGACATATTAGACCCTAAGGAGGGATTCACCTCACCTAAATTTAGGTGTCTGAAAGGCTGAAGTATCAAATCCCTCTATTCTCAGAGGTACCTCTGGAGACAATAATTTCATCATAGGATAAATGTCTAAAATGGATTAGATTAATTTAGATTAATTGTCTCTTAGAATTGCTTATGTTTATCCAGTGACTCCAGAGGGAGAATATACAACTAACCAACTAACTTTTAAAGAGATAAAGTTATGTGAGATTATTCCATCATGAGGGTCAGCTGGGTATTATATGCAATGGCACATCTCAGAGAATCTTATTATTAACTCATATACATCATCTACTTCCCATAGAAATGGTAATACACTAGTTCTATATATAAATATTGTAAAAGGGGAGGACTGGAAACAGTCATTGCCTTTACAAGAACAGAAATGAGAAAATAAGAAAATAATGTTTGTTGTAATAAGTAAAATATTAAAATAAGACACTTCCATAGGTGTTATCTAATATTTACTAGGCAGCTTTTGGGGGTAAAATTCATTGCCTTGAGGATAAAATTATCAAGTACTGCCTAACTGAGCTCTAAATTATCCAAAAGTATAAGCAAACAGTACTATGGGGTTTTCTGGGCATAGGAGCATACAATAATACAGCAAAAGTGGCATATAAACTTGTTTTGTACCTGTTTTGAAATAATATTATTGCTTCAGCTTAGTAAAATTCAGTGCAGAAGACTTTTGATTGCATTCTTTCTTACTAAGACCCCCTCTGTTCCTCTTACAGCCAAACTAACATGATTCATCTGTACCATTGAATTATTTCGAGTTCACTAAACAAAGTCACTGTCTTTTTTCATGTTTATACACTCTTCAGAAGCCCCTGCAGACCATTAAGAGCCTTCTTCTTGAGTCTCACAGTAGCCAATATGTCTTTTGTTTGAACAAAAACACACAGTACTGATTGTCAGTTTGGGAACAGGCATCTCTTTCTTTATCATCGTGCCCAGATATTATTGCTCATCTTTTCCAAAGCATTTTAATCCAAAGTACCATGTGGGAGGAAATAAAAAGGCTCAGCAGGAGACGGATGTTAAGGATGGGGTTTCAGACTTTGAATTTGCTGCCTTTTATAAATTCAAATAAGATTATGTATACAGAGTGATCAAATGATGGTCAAACATGGAAGCACTCAGAGGTTCAGTTAGGGTCGGCTCCCAGGATTTGCTTAACGAAATGGGTAATAATTCTTCCCTCCCATGTGCACTGCCATGTGACTCCTTTCTGAAATACCATGCCAGCTCTTTCACTCTCATCTTCAAACCTGTTTTTTTTTCTTCAAGGGGACCCTTTAAAGCTTTCTGGTAAAGCTTGTAACTCCTCTAATTCCAGTGATGATATCCTTCATGGTCATGGTTCACAGCTCCATACTCTGGAAAGGCAGGCTTTGTGGATGACTACACCCCTCCTTCTCTGCAGTCACTATACCCCTTCTCCCTCCATGAGTCCCAGCAGTGGGAGCTGATCCCTGTGCTGGCAGATCCCAACCCTCTCTCTGTTTGAATCACAGCATACGCATGCCTTTTTTATTTCTTCTTCAGTGGGGATCCAAACCTGCCTCAGTAACTCCCGGAGACACTATGCTGTGTAAACTCACTCGAAAAGAGAATAGGAAAGGAGCTGGGGATGGGAACTGAGGTGAGAGGCGTTCTCTTTTTTTATATAGCTTAAACATGTAGCACAGGTCAACAAAGATCTGCCTTGCTTATTCAGAAAACCCTATTTTGACATATGTATCCAGTAGTCTGCCCATTTAAAAAATCTAGTGATTCAGCAGCAGTGCAAGTTATAGGGACATGCAGACAATAAAAGGAAAATGATACTTCTCATTCTTCTGTTCCACGATAGTATCCTCTAGTATATAAACTGGGGGGAGTTGGCTGGGGGGGGCACATCGCTGCTCGCGGACTAACTGGGCCTCGATCGACAAGTGGTGAGCAAGTGCATTGTGCATCACTTGTTTTGTATATTCCAATCCTTGTATTATTGCAATTTTATTATTGTTATTATTATCATTATTAGTTTCCTCCTTTCTGTTCTTATCTCAACCCCTGGGTTTTACCTTTTTCCTTCCAATTCTCTCCCCCATCCCACTGGGTGGGGTGGACGTGAGTGAGCAGCTGTGTGGGGCTTAGTTGCTGGCTGGGGTTAAACCACAAGAGTAAGTTACCTGAGGTGCAAATGATATAAATGAAAAATCTGATCATTCCATCAATCTGGAATGCCCACCTGCAGTTTTTAAAACTTGTTAGGGCCCTGAGAAACCTCACCTAAATTCAAATCCAGGCATCCTTTGAGAAGGATATTGGACTAAATGATCTCCAGAGGTCCCTTCCAACCTAATTTTTATCTATAATTCTAGAAATAGGGGTTATCACTCTAATACGTAGTTGCTCAGCAATATTGTGAGAACTGGAACCACACCATTCTGTCAGCAGTGTGTGTAATATTGGAGCCATTACCTTAGGTTTACTTTTTGGAAAGATTGGCCTACACAGATGTTTCAAAATGGAAAAATAATATAAATTTGTCATTGTAGAACAAAGCAATGATTCACTTACTTTTGTGTCCCAGTTATGACAGTGGCTACTACATATATAGTAGTGCGATTGCATTAAAAGTGACTTCCTAGCTCTATTTAACGGTTGTGTTTTTCAGGTTTGAATTTATATACCTAAGATGTTTTTCTTCAGTCTCATATAAATGAGTGTTAATGGCTATCCATGTAAAACCATGTAAATTTCAGTGGAAGCCTCATGTTTACCTACACTAAAATAACCTGTTTATGGCAAAAACCAAGACGAGATCCAATAAACTCCTGAATAATTCAACAGTATATCCCACAGATCCACCACGCAGATTATGAAAGTCTCAAATTCAGCAAAAAAAGTAGCCCCAAAGCCCAGGATAAGCTCAGCAATGTGATGTCTCTGCCTCACACAACACGAACAGATTTTCTCCAAAAGCACTTTTGTGTGCTTTTGTATGCAAGTGTGAAGAGAAGCAACAATGCTGATACTTATTCAAAAGCTGCCACCTTACAAATTTCAATCTCAGGTTCATGCAGCTGAATAAAGGTAACTAATGAAAAGTAAACTTCAGGAGATTTTACAATGAAAGACTCATTGCATTTGCCCAGCAAATCTCATCAAATGAGCTCAGCTTGTTTTAAGATGATGGTGCTTCATTTATCATGTAGTCAGGTAGCAGGTGTTTTGCCATCTGAAGAGACCCTGAACATGAGCTCAGAATTAAAAATGTAATAGACTGAGAGAAGAGAAGGTAATACTGCCATGGCACCACCATAGAAAAATTATTTAGGGCAATCATTTGTAATTGGTATAACACCCTGAAGTAATTCCTCCTTCTCTGTGTGTAGTAGGTAATACTTACTGCCTTTTATTTTGACTTACCCAGTCCTTAGATTCTGATAGTGGTTCCTTTGGTGGCCTTTTCACACAGTCTGCTAGCTTCCTCTAGTGTGGGCAGGCTTCCTTTTTCATAGCAACAAATCTCTCTTTCCAACAGCTGTAAAAAAGGTATTCTTTCCCAGCAGCAAAGTTGCTGACCTTGCCCCGAGAGACTTATCCCTTGGAAATGAAGTCAGGTTGGTGTGAAAGCTCAGAATTTACTGAGGAGATGCTTACAGTCCTTGTGCTGTTAAAGACATGTTGCTGAAATTACTATTAGGACATAGCATTGGCCCTGACTCTTTCTCCAGGCTCTTCTTCTGTCATCACATTAACAGAGATCTTTACAGCTCTGACAGTCCCAAGCGGTCCATTTGGCCACTTTTGCTGAATTGTCTTCAATCTTGTCCATGCTGTCATCAAGTCCCTATTTCACCCTGTGACAGCACTTCCCAGGATATTCTCCAAATCCTTCTTCAGGCTGCTTCCATACATAGAAATTTCTGTTCAGACAGCTCCACAGTTCCTTATTACCCTTTTCCTTTTCATATCCCATCTGATCATCCACTTTTGCTATAACCTCCAGGAACACCCAGCACTGGGTGAGTCCAAGGAAAACTTAATAAAAAAGTTTAAGGTTTTGAATCAGTAGAAAGCATAACTTTGTGCAAACACAAAAATTTGTGAACTTCATTAGTCTGCAGACAATACAAAATAATTTGGCTGATGGGGGTGGCATCAGACTTTATTCTCCTTGCCAATTGCAATCTGTTATTTTTTTTTATTTACTATGTCCCTCAGCATCATTGCAAATCCCTCAAAAGTGGAGGTTTCTCCTACTTTTCTGTGAAGCTGAACAGATTTTTTTTTTTCAGGGATCTTTACTGAATTATGGTGTCTCTTTCTTTTTGCATTTTTTCCTTCTTACTGCATGTCTTATTGGACAACCCTAAACAAAAAGTAGGCACTAAAGTAGGCACTAACTTTGACACCAGTGAAACACCAACAGCCAGCACCAGTACACTACAGACTTGCATAGTCACAGTACCTAATGTAGCATGAATGACAGCTGTTCAAATATTCAAACCTTATTTACCATCAAGTATTACACTTCTGAAGTAAAGTTTTATGGATATTTCATTTCTTGGCTTTCCAACAGACTTCCTATGAAACTTCTGACAAAACGTTTTCTTTCCTTATAGCACTCTGTTTCCATGTACTTTGTCTTTTAATATAACATTTTTTAGGGTACAATCAAACTCTTAATGGATTTATACTGGACCTAGCTCAAGAAAACCAGTCTTGATTGCAGTCACTAGGTACAATCTGTACAATAAATATATGAATGTTTTTAATGCCTAAAAGTTAGTCTCTATTTTCACTCTTTCACAGCTTTCCTTCCTTTGTCTCTCTGTTGACATATTTACCTCCCCCTAACGTTTCCACAATATTAGATACAGGGCTGCAAGCATCTACCTTGACCTGGAGCTGGGCAGCTATGGCTAAGCCTCACCAAGCGCTGCATTGCCTTTGGAGGAGGTCGGGTAGGCACATGGCATGCTCTGACTTGACTTTCTGCACTCTATTTCCTCTCTAGTGTCTTCTCCTACTACGTTGTGGTGTTTGTTCCACGTCTCCTATGCTTCTTTTCTGATTCACTGCACTCTTCTCCACAGCTCAGCAAGAGTCTCGTGACGCCTTTCACACTCAGGTGGGCAGTGAATGTAACCTGTTATCTGGGGCAACACACAAGCAGCAACTGGTTACCAACTTACTCCTTTTCCTTGTATGGAAACGGAGAAGGGAATGCAGAAGCACAGTTTGTAAAGGGGAGGAGCTACCTTTCCCTGGCACTGGCAGCTGCTCTTTATTCCTTATGGGTGATTTCAAAAACATAGAGTTTACAACCAAGTAGGGACTGGAGAAGGTAGCAGAAAGGTTGTGAAGTTTGGCCTTGGCACCAAAAAACTGTCTGTATTTAAGCCTCTTGCTTTTATTTTTCCTCATCAACAGTGACAATTTATTTTTGCACCCAGGGGCTTTCAACTGATGGAAGTCAAGCCTGCTGGGGAGGCTGGCCAGGTCTTACAAGCTCTCTGTATGAGATGACTTAAGAGTTTTGGAATACCTGGGGATACCACAAAATCACAATTGGGGTTAGAAAATTACAGAATTTTTTTTAGGTTTTTTTTAAGGAAAAGGTCTTAGACAGAAAAAATATGGATGGCCTTAATAAGCACTTTATATTTCCCATTATTGTGAAACTTGATGATGAGTTTAGATACTAACCCGAGCCTTGTCATCATAACATCTGAACAGCTTCCAGCCTGAATCTGTATTTCTAAAGCCAATAGTCACACTTGATATAAACAATAGGAAACAAGAAAAAAAAGCTTTCATAAGTGGAAACCAACTCATTTTTATAATTACCAGGAACACCGCTTATCTGTTCATTTGTCTGTTAGAGCCTTAGAGGGTCATAATATTGCCAAGGTAAAAGCAAAATGTAAATGGTTAAGCTGGTGCTGTTTCCTATTTCTGTTACGTTCCATGATACGTCAATGAATCACGCAGTTATTTTCTCCCTTTCGTGTCACACGAATGGGTTTTTAGAACCTCACACAGCCTGTGAAGGACAACAATGTATTGACTCCTCTGACCTTTTGCTATTCTAGACTTTGATTGACTGGTCTCCTCTCTTCTTGCAGCATTGGCAGCTGCCAGGAAGAACCACAGCCTCAGACAGTCGAATTACTGAATTTTGAAAAGGTGAAAGCAGCACAGTTTAGTTATGCTGTGATATCTCATAAGCCCATGTCGGGCATTGAAATTCAGATGTCTTATTCCTGTGACAAAGATATGTGCAAGAACAGGAAGATGAACATCAGAAGAATTAATATTCTTTCAATAAAGACTTCAACAAAACACTGTGATAGTACAAATTTAATCTGCCTTGTTACAGTAGTGTGCTAACTGATGTCTTAGATACAGAGCCAAATTCTCACTTTTCATCGCTATATAGCAATGGCATTTTGTGCAATTCTTACAAGAATACACACATTGATTGAGTCAATATTCTTCTATTTTTAGGAAGAATTCTTTAACAAATATAGAACCTTTTTAACTAATAATGGACTGTTATGAGAGTGAGGCCTATCCCTTCTGCTAAATACTCAATTTGGTTACACTCCAAGGTAATAGAATATTATGAAATATCTGGAAATCTTTCTTTTCTTTGAAATGTGTAGAGTTCCAAGTGTGATATTATCTTCTGCAACAATTGCATGCTGTAGTTCTTGACAATATCTTCACTCACACTGCAGCAAGACAGCACTGACCCTAACCTGGGATTCACTAGCAGAAAAATCTCCCCCATATGTAGATAGTATAAATAGTTCCATAAAAATGATCCTATTGTTAGTTCTCAGAAGGTAGTTTGCAGTGTATGCCAGCATAACATACAAGACCATAGGAATGTTTGTATGTCTGAAGATGATATGTAGTCTGTAACATCTGAAAAGCCGGTAGAAAACTGGGCAGAAGACAAATGTCCCAGAAGAGACAAATTTTGTAGCATTCCAGTAATGAATTCAGAAAGATGGTTTTTAGTAACATTGGCAAGCAAGTCTGAACTATACCAACACTGCAAGTAACATATTAATAAAAAACCACACAGGTAAACACCATAGACTGATACAATTGTGCCAAACTGCATTGTATTCTTCAACCTGATTAATAGATAACTCTTTAAATTACATCATCCAACTTAAGTAAATGAAGCATGTTAAAAAGGAACAATAAACTCCAGTCCAAAAACAGCTAAACGTAGTTGGGTTGACATTGGGGTGTGGGAAGCAGTGATAGATGTAATCATGACAGTTCTGTGACCTCCTAAGAGGGACTTCTGCTGATTGAATTAACTCGCGAGTGGACTGCAGCCTAACGTTGATCTCTAGTGAACATTATACAATAAAAGACCAATTAGGAGGTAGCGAGGAAAGCTTGAGAATACTTTTATTTCACATAGGTCTATACTCAGTTTTATTTTGCCATCAATTACTGATTGCTGTTTGGCATCTCAGAGACAATTATCTGCCCTCAGCTCCTCTATTCCCTAATCCTTTTCTACTAAAGGAAAGCTGCTTATTAAACACTTCCTAGCATGCTTTGCCAGCCTTTCAATGCATGTTCTTTCTGCTCAAGTCCTCAAAGTAAAAATCTTGGTCAGGAGCTACTCTTAAGAGGCAAAATGCCCCCCGATAGCTTCCAAGAAATATTTTTCATACAACGCAGCATGAATGAAAAGATCAGAAGGTACAGCTGCTGCTACAAGTTTTTCACATGTACATAAATCCTCACCAAGGCCTGTGGTTTAATGTTTGAAGATCAAGTTGTTGGAGCAAGACCTTCAACATAATAGGCATAGCCTTCCTGGACTCACAGACTTAATAATTGAAGCTCCTATAATTAATGAAAACAAAGCTCTGTGTGAGTGTTTGGGTTTGAAGATGATATAAAATAACTTAGAAGCTACAGGATTTTTCAGACCTCTTTGCTGATAAACTGAAGAGAGATAAAAATCATTAAATGAATATTTTTTTAATGGCTCATTCCATGATAAAACTTGGCTACCTTCTTATTGCACTTTGGCATCTGCAAATAAAAATATTTTGCATAAAATTATTAACAATAGTAACAGTAATAATTCACTGAGTTATTAGGCTGAAGAAGAGATATTTCCATAACAATGTCTCTAGGAGTAGACTGAGCACTATTTCTAATTGACTTTGAATGATTCTTAAGAGAAAGCTGGATATCAAGATCTCGGGCTATGGATATTGTTTGGATCAGGCTTCAGCTGGGTTGTAGCCAAATATAATACAACAGCACCAAGATAAAAGTCATCCTTTATTTCTATGAAAAACTGAGAATGGATATATATACATACAGTGTCAAGAAATTAATGCTTACTTCATCCTTTGTGTTTGCTGAAGTTCGTTGAGCTACAAGTAAAGACAGATAGTTGGAATACAGCTAAGTAAAGGAAAGCACGGTCATGGATGAACATTAATATGTATTTCTTTGTCTGCATTTCTTATCTGACAGCTTAATTTTGGAGATTTTTTGCAAAGGCATTGGGGGTGGGTTTCAGCTATCAGAGGAAGAAACCTACTTTTCCTTACCTACAGGTGCATGAGGATGCTTAAGTTACCATTAAAGTCACTGAAGATCTGGTCAATATAGCCATGGTATGTAGAAAAATGACTGCTCACTCAGAGAAATTAGGCACCACCTTTGGTCAGGTAAGATTTCATTGACTTTACTGACAATAATCTTGATTCAGTTGCCTTCAGGTAGGTATCTAGGATAGGGTATCCTATCTGGACTCCAGCTGATTCTGCGGAAGGAAGCATACCTCGCACTGGTCCTTTGCCATATTTATCAGCAGTGTATCATGTCATTGATACCCTATGGCGTCTCAAATGGCTGTCGAGACCTGAGTGTGGGCACCTTCACAGAGCCAAAGTTCTCCACTGAGTATAGGCACCTAAGCTTAGATGTGTGACACCATGAAATGAACCCCATCCCAGATGTAATGTTCTCTAACCTCTGCATGTCATAAACTGTCAGGGCAAAGCATGAACTGGCAAGATAATTTTACATTCTGTTGAGAAATGAACTGTCTTTCTTATTACAAGGTAAAGACCAAGAAACTGTGCCAAGAAGGCTGGGAAACTGCAGAGGCTTCTGCAGGAAGAGGGAAAGTTCTTCAATTGTTAGAATCCAGGTACTCAAGAAAAAATGAATAATTTATTGCAACCAAGGTTGGATTATACTGTCATTTATGCTTAATGTCTTTCATTGTAAAGGGCTCCTACATCAAAAGAAATACATGCCTTACAATTGTAACACAATTACCTCTCTACAGGGACAATCTCAATCAAGTAGTATATAAAGTATTGCAAAAAAAATCTTGGAAGAAAGCAAAGTTTGACAGAGGACACTAGGATATACTCTTATTTTTATCAAAAATGTACCTTAAGGCTGAATTTTCAAACAGAGGCAATTGAACAACTCTCATAACTGCACGAGACACGGTGATTTGAAATGCCAATCAGGTAATTTCACATACAAATGCAGAGTTCAGTGCTATTTGCATATGTATAAGCTGCTTTCCCTGCATAGCTGCAGAGAGCGCATGGCTGCCATGAATAAACATTTGTAGGCACTTTCAAAAAACACTTCAGCCTCGTTGTCTGTCACTTGAAAATTGTCTTTAAATGTTCATGCAGTGAAAAGAAGACCTCAGTTTTTCACGAGTTAGTGGCCTTTTTCTCCACTGTGTGGGATTTATTACATAATTGGTCCATAGCTCTTGGGCTTCCAAAGGGCCATATATTCCTGTAAATATTCCAGTAAATATAGCTTCTTTTTTTTAATCTGCACAGGTAGATCACACATTCCTGAAGCAATCACAAGTGCAAATATTTCCAAGAAACTGCTTAAGCCTGACACCCAAGTTCTGATAATCTTCCTTTCAATTTTTTCATCCTTTGTCCTCTTAAGTCATTTATTCTGTGCAAAGGAATAAAAACTTGGTACCCTCATAAAAGGGAAGGACTTTTTACACCTCTTTCTATAGTGTCAGAAGGTGTAATGTCTGAAATAGTCCCGAGACTAACATTTAGAACTAGCAACATTAGAATCTCTTCTATGTTTAATAAATGAAAACAGGTGAATATTCAGTGAGTTAAAAGGTTGGTTGTGTGAGATAATAAACAGGTAAATGGTAGGGATAATCATGGTTTATTTCAGAATCAGCCTTTCAAGGCTGCTTAAATAAGATTTAGACATTCACCAGTCAGCATATATCACAATCCTTAAATCCAGGAGCCAATTTACATAGATCTTCAAAACCTGCATGAAAAATCTAGTTAGAATAGTGAGGCTGAAACAAAGTGGTCAATTAAGAACATGGACAATCTCTCATACCTTTTTATCTTTGCATTTATCGAACTTCAGCACACTGCTGAGTTTTTGTTAATATGCAAAGAATGTATGAAAAATGGAATAGATTTTGTCACTGGATTTCTCAAAACCTCACTACTAAAAGGCATTTTTATTATTTACTTTCCTCTGAGTGTTTTAGAACTGTACTGCAGTGAATAGCTTTTTCTGGTTTTATAATTTGTTAATTTATCTTCTCCACAAAGAATCTAAATCTATAAAATCAAGTGCCTATAGTAGCAACTAAAAAAGCTAAAAAAAAATACGATAGGAGACAATTTCCTGCACACACCAATATATCACAAAAGGGTGAATTAGAAAATACACACTTAGATGTGTACAGCCACAGTTTGTCTTTCTTTTCCAGAGAATATCCTAATTTTGCAGCATGACTTTTTAAGTGCAAGATTACTTTTTTAGAGAAGAACTTTAAATATCTCTTCAGTGACCTTCATCCTCTTCTTGAGTTCTCAATCTTGAATGTGGTATTCTTTCTATCTGCAATATAATACACATTTCCTTGGCTGGGTGTGAATTACAGTATTAAGAGGGTGAAGACAGTGCAGTAGCTCCTGCTATTAGCCAAAGTTCTATCCAGGCTTTCTGCAGAAAGCTTCATCAAATTCTGTGCCAAAGCCCTAGCTTATATTGAACTCTTTTGTAACAGTCCACAAATTTGGGTGCAGCTTAAAACAACTAAATAGTAAAGTGTTTGTTCAGTTGAATGTGTACATGAGTAATAAGATCAGAAAACAGTTGAGCAAAATAATCACATGGAAACCTT